>JAHLTZ010000112.1:0-26170 GCA_025786725.1 Syncephalis fuscata
CAATATGAAGCATTGGCTCAAGCGCAGACTTGCTACTACATGGCGTTGATGATTCAACAAATGTTTAACATGTTTGCCTGCAAATGCCGTATTCGTTTGCCATTCGGCCGTTACATGTTTGCCAACCATGCGTCGTTCTACGGTATGCTTGGCGGTTTCTTCATTGGTGCCTTTGTCAGTTATGTACCATTTATGAATATTGCTTTCGGTACCTCCTACAAGACACCAGTCTATTTCCACTTGATTGGTGTGGCGTTTGGCGTGTTTATCATCTTCTACTCGACCATGCGTACGATAATTCGCCGCAAGAGCCGTCCAATTCGCTGGAATCCAGAGATTTCTGGACTGCAAATGCATCCAACAGCCTATTCCGTGGGCAGTACCAAGAACTAAGCTGACGACGACGATGATGATAACAACGATCATGACAACGACGACCACCCCACTGTGCCATCGTTTAGTATGCTTGCGTGTGTTTTTCCTATTTCTTTGCAGCACTACTTAATTCTCAAATAGTTAATAAAATAATTAATTAATATACATTTATTATCTTTTTATTAATAATCTATTATTGTTTGGTGGTCAAATGACTATTTTTAATAACATTCGCGCAATTGAACTGCACATTCAATCTATTGAACATGGGACAAGTGGTGAGTTTTATTTAATCATTACATCATCACATTTATTGTTTGCTTGGTGGTCAAATGACTAACATTTAATAACACCCAATCTATTGAACATGATGATGGGCGGCGAGTGACGTCAATCTTCAAATACTCATCAATGTAGATTTATTATCCAGTATGCATATATATATCCAATATTCACCTATATCATTCCCATTTTATTCCACATTACTATATGCCATTCTATAATATATTAGATACATTCTATTGTTTATATGTTTTAATATACTTTACTCATTCCCCTCATTGCACTATATGCACTGTAACTTCAACAGCGTTTTATATGCTTTCTCATTGTATATTCATCATTTTATATATCATTCTATACTTGTATAGTCTTTCTCTATCCAAAACTACTTTTATTTTTGTCCTAGCACTATTATTAATAAATGCCGGCTAATTCCGCTCATTGATCATGCATATATACTCATTAACTTCAACATAGCTGATTGTTTTTCTATGCCGTATATTAATACTATTGTATATCATTTTATTGTCTAGTAAATACGCGCTGGCTATTGTAGTCGTCTGTTTAGTTCTAGCTTTATTATTAATAGATCTCAACTCATTCACTCATTCATATAGCAAGCTATATTTAATTGAAACCTATAACAATGGAATAAATCTAATATATCATATAATGATATATAATAGTATAGAATAGAATGAGAATAATGTAAGTAAATGGTGGATATATGCATACTGGATAATAAATCTACAATAATGAGTATTGATGATTGATGCCACTCACCACCCGCCATCATGTTTAATAGATTTAATATTATTAAAAATAGTCATTTAACATCAAATTATAACTACATTGATAATAAACTGATTAATGGTGTACACGTCACTTGTTAACCTTTTCTACCTTTCTATTTAGTCACAATCCATTTGTTTAAAGAATAGGTTGTCAAATTCACCGGCATTTGTTCTCTTTGTTTATTTCTTTACTAGCTATTTGTATTACTATTGCTACTATTGATTACAGTCTTCTACTACACTTATGGCCAACGATAGTCATCCCGTCGATATCACTATGACAGAAGGAGATTGGCGTGGCCGGTGGGATCATCTTTGGCCAATTCTTTATCGACCTGGTCCTATGGCCCATGAAGGATTTACACCTGGCAATGATGTAATAAAGACATACCTTCAGTAGTATAGTCTAAATCGCTAACACACTTTGTATAGACAAGGCAATTCTTAATGGAACAGTGCAAAGTACTGGTCGTTGGTGCTGGTGGCTTAGGCTGTGAAATCCTTAAAAATCTAGCTTTATCAGGATTCAGAGATATTCACGTCATTGACATGGACACGATCGATGTTAGCAATCTTAATCGACAATTTCTATTCCGGTAAAGCACTAAACATCATTCCAGTTGAAATCTAATGTTATTGACTGCTAGATCAACTGATGTTGGTCAATCAAAGGCGGAGACAGCGGCTGCATTTATTATGCGCCGTATTCCCCATTGCAAAGTAACACCGTAAGTAAATATAAATATAAATGAATATATCTATTGACGTATTTATTAGATATTGTGGCAAGATTCAAGATAAAGACCAAGAATACTATGCACAATTTAATGTTGTTATTTGTGGTTTGGACTCGGTCGAGGCACGTCGATGGATGAATGCTACATTGGTGCAGATGTTTGATAGTGACGAGCCTGAATCGTTAAAGCCACTCGTTGACGGCGGTACAGAAGGTAAATATAGAATTTATAGAATATAATTAATAAATAAATTAACGCTTGTTATCAAATATAGGATTTAGAGGACAGGCTCGTGTCATTCTACCAACCATTTCATCTTGCTATGAATGTTCACTTGATATGCTTACACCTCAGACAGTCTATCCAGTATGCACAATTGCCAATACACCACGACTACCAGAACATTGTATTGAATGGGCTTCAGCACTTGAATGGCCTCGTCTATTTCCTGGTAATTAGCTACTTTTATTCATGTACCAATAACAAATATTAATGCTACTATTACTATACAAATAGATGAGACACTTGATATGGATAATCCAGAACATGTAAAATGGGTGTTTAATACAGCATCTGATCGAGCTCGACAATTCAATATTACCGGTGTTACAATTCCATTAACACAAGGGTTGTAAAGAATATTATACCAGCAATTGCCTCGACCAATGCCATCATTGCCGGTAGGTTACACTGCTCCAACTATCTTATAAGCAAATAATATTTACAAATCTCTTTTATTACGTAATTAATAATAGCTGCGTGTTGTAATGAGGTCTTTAAACTGGCCACCTCTAGTGCTTCGCTACTCGATAACTATATGATGTATACAGGCACTGATGGTGTCTACACGCATACATTTGAACACGAGAAAAAGTCCACCTGTCTAGTGTGTGGACAGGCTCGAATTAAACTTGATGTGCATCCATTATGGACACTTGAAGAATGGATCGACCATTTAATTGAAAATCCTAATATGTAAGTTATTTCACAACTGTTAGACTAGTAATTGTATCTCATCACTTTACTATACAGTCGAGTTAAAAAGCCAAGTCTACGTACTCCAACCCGTTCACTCTACATGCAAGCACCACGCCCTCTTGAAGAAGCCACTCGTCCCAATCTATCGCGTGTTCTAGGTGAACTACTACAAGAAGGTGATGTCATTACCGTAACCGATGTGACCCTTCCCATTAGTATGGAAATCACAATACATTTTCAAGAGCCTGTAACAGACAGCACAACTGAGTAATTAATACATTTATTACTCAAAACACGCATACGAACATCTTTATTGATGACCGGCTAATAAAGAAGATAATAATAGCACACGAGAATAATTAAGCATCCATACGTGTTTTCCATAATCCATCGCCCAAATAGTGTAGTGTCTCCACGCCAATGCCTTTGTTAATCTTTTTGCTATTATTATACATGTTAATTAGTTGCTGTTCCTAAATATACATAGTATATTCAATTGCTACTTACATATCGGTAGTGGACATTTTCATTCTTCCAATGGCCAGTGCATGTTCCTTGCCCTCGGCCATGACAGCCACAATGGCACCTTCTGGCAATTCAACATCCATACGTGCACCGGGCGATGTCAAGCCAGGACACATAATATTGGCGCCTGATAACAAAAACTTGATAGCACCACGATCCACTTGGACTACAGGAATAAATCCGGGATCTAGTATAATCATTGATATGAACATTATAATAATCGTATTAGATGTAGCGCAACTACTTACATTCATGTACAAGGCGCAGTGTCGGTGCATAGGATCCTTCGCGCTGATTAAAGAATAGAATACGATTATTTAACAAGACGAGATTCACATGCTCATGACTAAATAATATCATCAAACCATTGAATATAAATGTTTAAAAAGCGGTTATTATTTATAATAACCACAATAGCTATTTCATAATACTTGCCATTTCATCAAGTACATACTCGATTTTTTTGGAAGAATATCGTCGGCGATTGATTGTAAAGGTTCATACTGATCAAGTACCTTTTGACGAATTCCTCGTTGTACGGACGATTTAACCAGACTACTGCCCGACACGTCCTCCTTTATGTTAAATCTACCACGTCAATAACATAAAGCAGATTAGATCTGCTGTCGTTGTTCAAACCAATTCACTGATCTCTCTCTCTCTCTCTTTCTCTCTTTCTCTGCTAATCTACGTACTTTTTAAACATGATCACGCAATCAATAAAAGGTTGTATAAAGAATCACAACTAAAGTAAAGAATCGTAGCGAAAATAAACAAGCTGTAGTTTATAATCCATTTATTGTTATTATAATGTGATTAGATAAAATTGCCCAATAATGCAGGTGCTGAACCTTTTCCATTACTAATCTCGTCCATGGCTCGGATTAAATCATAGTTAATTGTTTGACTAACTACAGAGTCATGTTTATAATCTGGATGGCGTTGAACAAATTGACGCATCCAGGTGGCTGTAGTCATTAATGAACCTATTGATATATACATATAGATATAGATATATTATAAACAAATGATCCATTTGATATTAAGTAACTTGCCATTAGCACGAGCCCGAATAAGTGCCAAGTAACGGGAAATATGACAACCCGTCTCGACATCAATATTAATGGAGTTCAAATAGGAATTGATAATAGGAATAAGACCTGGAAACCCGCCTTCCTTCTAATAACATAATTAACAAGCAAATATTAAATGTAATACTGTCATCATACCTGTTGACCATTAATAATCTCATCAATAGACATAAGTTCATATTCATCTTCAACGGGTCCTCGTGGCATATTCCGTGTACCCATTACTTGTTTACGGAAATAAAACTTTTCATCAATAACTGCACCTCGATGATGTGCTCGTTTCATATTCTCGTCAACCTAATATAATCAATTATAATCAATTATAATATAATATACATATACATTAATACATGTATCCAGTTAAGATAGATAAAAGTATATTTACCTTTGACATGGGTATATAAAAGTTAAGATCAAAACTAAGCATGGCCCGTGTAAGTAATACAACAAAGATGGCAAATGCTGCATTTTCAAAATCAGTCATTTGTATTTCCATTGAACGAAACTCTACACGCCATCCAATATCAGCATTGGGTGGAGGTGGTTTGAATCGCATGGTTTGCCAATTAGTAGATTGAATATTCTATATATAAATATATACACACATATATATATTAATATTATATAATTAATAATTAAATATAAAATACCTCAAAATGATCTGATGACTGTGAGTTATCCTGGTCTACAAGCTCTTTATAAATAACTAATGGATCTCGTATAAACAAATGAGAAACATGTCGAGCCAAAAGTGAATCCACATCTTTAATATCTATTAGTATCTATTATCCATTAGTATTAATAGTACTACTTACCATTGTCTAATAGCTTTTGATAAATGTCCTTGTCATAGATTAAATCAATATCATTGTATTCAGGCCGTAATTGATCATCAGTTGAAATGTAACAGTCGATTGAATCATAGCGTGATTTGTTAATTACAAATCGATCATGTTCTAGTGGCTAATATCATAACCGTAACCATGACAATACATAGTTAATAACAATATTTGTAATATTATACTACTATCTACCTTAAGACCTCGTTCTTCATCTGTACGGTCATCGACACTTTGAGCAATAACACTCCATCGACAATCAACATCGGCCAAATAACCACGGAATATAGGTGCTGCAGCTGTTAATGCCAACTACAAAGTACAAATTATAAGTTAAAATAACTATTTAGTCTATTACTCATGCTTACTATAGCTGCTACTTACCATAATGGGTCCGATCGGTGCCAGTTGATCATAGAGACGACGTGCCTCAACAATATTGCAGGCCTGGAAAGTAATTTGTAAACAAGAACAGCCCATGCCAAACACCATAGCATCCATATAAATATGATCAGGTAAGGCAGCACCATTGGCAGCCTCTTCATCTTCAGCAAATAGATTACGATGCACAGGAATGGTTGGATCATGGAATGGTCGTGGTGTATTTGTATCGTGGAAGATAGGCATATTAATGGCCACTTTAGCCCCACGTCGTCGTCGAATATTGGCCGTCAATGTACTACACAATAGCCATGTCAGTATCGATTGACAAGCTAACTAGTTTATTACTTACGGGAATCGAGCATGTGGATTAATCGCTTCATCAGGTGTAAACAAACTATGACTTGCTTCTCCTTTCGGTTCATGATGTGGATCAAGAAATACACCCGGTGCACCCAAACGAGGAAAACTAGTAATTGAAATGATCGTTTCATTTGGTTTTAATTGTTGTTGGGCCAATAGCCGTCTAATAAACATTACACGTTGGTTTAACCGTTAATTGCCATTAGTATTCATGTCTATTACTTACCTTAAATTCATACTGGGTTCTACTTTTAATAGAGACTTTAAATCACCGTCATAAGGTACACCTGGTGTGCCTATTGATATACAGCAATATTACAACTGATTAATAGGGATCATTAAACTATTTGTGGCAATTACCTTCCAACATAAATCGACCATATTCAGGTCGCCATGCAGTCTTTACTTGGGCCATTTTTCTAACAACATACTAGTATAAATATACGCTATATTAGACACGGTACTAGTCGCTTACTCTGGGTCACCTTGGGCTTCCTTTTCTTCCTTTTCCAGCTCGGCAAGTATTTCAAAGACTCGCAATGATAGACGGGCATTATGATTCTCTTCGTCATAGGAAATAACCATATACTCTATCTAATACCAGTAGAGTAGTTGTAATAACGACTATTAGCTCTATACATCTATTTGTATTCTTCTACGTACCTCGTCACCCCAGCGTAAACGGTCATGTTTTCGGTCTTTTACTCGATGGTATATACTAAGGAATTGCTCAATGCCATTTTGACGTACATGGTGCGCGTACTTTTTTGCCTCTTTCCAATGTAAAGGTGTACCAAGTGACAACAGACCCATAGTGACGACAGCAGTATAATTATGGCACTTCCGGGTAATAGACAAAGGCAGAACGTAACCGAGACAGTATTGAGAAAGAAGACGAGGCGAGAGATATCAAGAGTGACAACCATGGTTGATCAATAATGATGGCCATAGTACTAATTAATAATATTAATCAAATTAGTAAATAACAGTCAGTTGCTGACAAATAGTATTTAACGATGATTTGATGTCATTATTCTTGTGGTATCCAACCTGATATTCATATTAAAAGTGTTTATTTATTCATTCATTTGATGTTAATGTATTAAATGATGTCCAAATAGCTTCGACTGCTTTATCAATGTGTTCAGAAAGTGTATTCCGTCCAATACTGAATCGAATTGATAGACGGCCTATTTGTTCAGATACCTGCATGGCACTTAATACAGCCGATAGACTATATATTACATTTAATAGTAAATCAATATTAATTAACATTGTTATAATAACATGAGTATTGTCATTGGCATTAGTATTATTTACCTTGATCGAGAACCTGAATGACATGCTGAACCAGCACTAACATAGATATCACAATCAGCCAATTTAGTAACTAGACTGTGCGATTCAGGCCATGTAGTTGTGCTAGTTAAATCTTTAGCAGCAATTGAAAAGTAACATGTATTAGGTACACGTGCTGTCTTTTCGCCATGAATGATCACTTGACAAAAAGAAGGCGCTTGAGCCCGTAGACTTGTTTCAAAGGATCGAATAAGCTTGTGCATATGTTGTATACTTTGTTCTAACAGTTCTGTAGCCATACTGCATGCCTATATAGGATGGATGTATTAAAGTCAATCTATCATAAATTTTATAATTCATTCACTCACTTGACCTAATCCGGCTACCATAGCTGTATTTTCAGTTCTGAATCATATATTCATTATTAATCATTTTACGTAAATATAGATCATTTACGTACCCAGCTCTAAACCCACGTTCTTGTCCACCACCAAGAAATATAGGTGATAGCGGTGTTTGGTGACTATCTAATCCACGTACATAAAGGGCGCCAATTCTTGGACCATAAAACTATTTATTAATATTAGCTACATTAAGACGTGTGTATGATCTATGTAGATAATTACTTACTTTATGACCAGCAATAGTAAGATAGTCAACATCAAGCTGATTGACATCGACTGACAATTTACCAATAGCCTGAGCGGCATCAACATGTACATAAATACGTGGCAGTTTTTGCGTACTTTCATATTGCCGTAGAGCACTTGTTAACCGAGCAATATCCATAATAACACCTGTCTCATTCTGTACAAGCATTACGGATATGAATCGGGTTTGTGGTGTTAATAGCGCAATAGTTGCATCAATATCAAGTTGACCAGATGGCTGTAATGGAGCATAGGACACATGCCAATTGCCTTGTTTGTCGTATATCTCTGTTGATGCTACAACAGATGGATGTTCGGCAGCTGATAGTATAACATGACATTGAGGATACAATTGCATAATACTATGCAATACTGTATGATTTGATTCAGTACCGCCTGATGTAAATATAATATCTATTGATTAAAACTATAACTTAATAGCTACTCTAAATACTAATTTATGTCTATTACCTTGTGCAGATGCCCCTATTACTGTGGCAACTTGTTGACGTGCATGTTCAATAACTTGTTTCGCTTTACGCCCTTATAGAATATATATATTATAAAAATTGTTCGCTAGTAATAGATAGATATACTTACCAGGAGGTGATGCAGAACTAGGATTGGCCCATGCTTCAGTTAGTGTCTCTCCAATAATCTTCACTACTAGAGGATCGACTGGTGTAGTTGCGTTGTAGTCAAAGTAAAGTGCCATTGAAATTGAATAGGTGACGTCAACTTGAAATGAAACAATTTGTTATTTTTTTGTTTATGACTGTACTCTACTGCCATTACCGCCCTCACTACTACCACTACCACTACCACTACCACTACGCTATCACAAACACACATATACTATGGCTCATCGTTTAAAAGGTCTAGACTATTTTACGCATCAATTGATTACACTATTTATAGGTGTTAAGGTATTTGAATAATAAATAGCGACACTTGACTAATGACTATTGAATGTAGCGCGAATCAGATGAATATGAACAATGTTGGACTTTTATTAAATCGGGATTAAAGCCTACGCGGTATTTTCAAACAGACGCGTTAGACTATGAACGTAAATATATTGGGTAAGATTCCAGTTTGTCTAGTATTATTTACATAATATATATATATATATATATTAACTATAAGATAGACTGGCAGAGAAATTAACGGCCCATTCTCAAACGTCAAAAGCAAATACACTATTAATGCTGCGTACAAGACTGTTAGAGCTATGGCGTCCTAAAGATACAGTAAGTTTTAATACGATATAGTAGTATGTGTTGTTTATAAAGTAATAGATGTTACCACATCATGTATTACGGTTATTATTTGACTTATCTCAATCACCTAGTAATGCCATTTATACACCCAGTACAGTTACTGAAGAGATTGTAACACATCATCAATTGACCTGGGAGGACATTTTAAAGGATGATCCACTTACTGGCGACCATTGGGATAAGCCCAACTATACACCTGATACCGATACAGATAGTGAAAGTGACAATGATGATACTGTACATCCATCTGTAAAGCAAAAGGTACGTACATGGAAAATAGTATAACAAATAGCTTAATAGGCAACTAGTTGGCAATAAAACAGATATCTGAACCATCTACAACAGACCAATTGATATCTATTAATCTAGAAAAACAACACCATCAATCAATACGAGAACAACTTGTTCAACAACAATACTGGCGATCTAAGCCTCATAACCCTTTAATAACCGGTAATGATCATTATAAATAATAGTAATAACACTAATATTAATAATAATATAATTATTAGAATTTGATTTTTATAATGCATCAACGCTAAGTAGGTAGAATATTACAATAGCAACATTTACTAACAGAATATTAGCACCTACCTTAAATCAAATGACTCGTAAATCCATTTCATGGCTTCCATTTCAGTTTGAGAACTATACTATTGAGCGACTAGTTATCCGTGAAGTATTATTTATGTTAATGGGCCGACCTTGTTTTCTATTTACTGTTCAAAATGATATTATTAAAGTATAGGAATTAAATGGTAACTAGGTCAATACTTATGAAGATATGGATGTATAGGTATCGAACCAAGCCCAAATGAAACACTTGAGTCAAGGTGCACTTGGATCAATATTATCTTTGTTTGCTGATAGTGGTACAGTCATCTATGGCATAAGGTCTTATAGCTTAGTGTAAGTATTGTTGTAATGATATTGACAACTAAATACTTAATGTACGGCTCTAATTAATATGAACATAGTGTATTGACTATGGAAACTGATCCAAAAAGCCGTGTTAGTGAAGCATTTGCATCAGCTATACGTGATGAATTACGCCAATTTGATCAGATATTGAGACAGATTGAATACGAACATCTGACTGATCATGGACCAGTTCATGGTAATTGATAAATAATAGTAATGGCAATAGTAGTCTGACTAATTAATAACAAGTAAAAGATACGCTGATCTCATTATTAAAGATACAGTCAACACTTAAAGAACAGCTGGCTTGTTTTGATCGATTAAGTAATCTATTGGGAAATATTTGCACTCAAGGTAAGAGTCATTAATATAATTGATATAATAAATCAATAGACTGACAAATAATAGATTCGACTATTTATACAACAAGTATACTAGATCAGCTTTATAATGCGGCCGAGCATCAATCATATATTGGATCCACTAATGCTTTACAGTTTATATTACGACTATGGGAGAAATCAATGCTACCATACCTTGAAATATTGCATATGTGGCTATTTAATGGCGAGATACAGGATCCAGATAAAGAATTTGTAATTGAAAGGTAAGCATTAAAGAAATCGTATTGCTATTAGATTATATACCATATTAACACTAAATTAAGAATGATGGAAATTCCATTACAATCAAGTCAGTATTGGTCAAGTGCCTTTAGATTAAAGTCTATCGATCAGTGCTGTCCTGCTTTTCTTCGTCCTTATATTCAATCCATAGTTATTATTGGTAAAATGATGTGTTTATTGCGACAGGTTGATACGCAACGAGTAAGTGAAAGTATAAATACCATGACACTAGAATAGCAAAATAATGACTGATTATATAATAGTTAACAGATGATTCAATTGAGTGGATGTCGCTATTTCGATGGGCAACAAAGAAAGATGAAGAAAAAACAACTCGCCTGATGTCAAAGGATAATGATTGTTTATTACAAAAAATGTTTTGTTCTTTACTGCCAGAGTCGACAAAATTTAATGAATATTCTACTGAAAATGATAAAAGTGTCATAACTAATGCTGATGTCGACAAACCAGCTGTGAACCTTTGGATGCCATTATCGGCTCAACTGGCCAATGCTATTGACTTTTTAGTGGTAAAACGGCGCGGGGATGTTGGTCGTTCGTTAATAGACCAATTGGCAAGACGGCATCATTTATGGCGCAGCATCAATGGATTATTTGGATTCTACTATATGTTGGCCGGTCAATCATGGCATCGATTCTGTGGTGCACTGTTTATGAAGGTAGATAGGCTAGTAAGTTTATCACAAGTAGTACTGATGAATCGTAGATGGATAGTGAAGCTATGTGGGCAGATCGACAATTCATCAACCAGCTTTTATTAGATGCTGTCCAGGGTGATGTACAACTTGATGATCGGTGTATATCAGCGTGGATTCGCACAACAGATGAGGGCACACTTGAACAAAGCATTTGTTCATTACAAGTACTTGATTTTGACTATTCGGTAAGTATATAGATGCTAATGGCTAAGTGGTTTATTAATTATCGTTATGTAATTACTAGATTCCATGGCCTTTAAACAACATCATTCGTTCAACAACACTTAATATGTATCGTAAGATTACAAATCTACTATTGCAAGTAAGGCGTGCTCGCTATCTTATGGAACAACCGGAGTATTTTAAATTGCCGTTTAAACGACAAGATGCTACAAGTGGACTATTCTACGCGCTTCGTATGCGTCTACTAGCTTTTACTTATGGTTTCTACAACTATCTTATGACGACAGTAAGTTTTACAGCTATATTTAAAAGGGAATACAATTAATCAATTATATAGGTGTTACACGCGGAAAGCCAACGATTTCTTAAGGAAATAAAGCAATTGGCTGATATTGATGCTATGATTCAATTGCACGAGCGACACATATTGCTAGTACGTGATCGTTGCTTATTGAACGAAAAGGTAATTATAATATAGTAGTTTATTTTAAATAGTTATTGATTAGTGATGCTGGCTGTTATTAATAGGCTACAATAATTCTTCGTTCAGTTGTATCCTTGCTTGAATCGTGTCAACAACTGCGTCAGCTATTCCAGCAATATGTAAAAATAAAGGATCGTACACTTGAAAGTACGCCAGGATTTCATCAAGCACTGGTTACATTGGCAAATGAGTTTGAGCGTACTCGCGCTTTTGTTGAAACTTCATTGCGTGTAATAGCTCGAGCTGGTGGGTTTCAACACTGTAAGTTACTGTATATTGGTGTATTCATTACTAATTATTTACATATTGACTTAGTGGAGGTATTGGCCTCGCTTATTGCTAATTAGACGCTATTAATAGCGTTTAGTTTGTTAATTATTTTTTGTATTACAATAACATACGTTTTGTTTCTAAACTTAAATAATATTATATTAAAATGTAGTAACAATAATCGACTGGTCATTGCAATGTTGTATAGTACTGATAATTATACTAAATCAACATAAAACAAGTGTACAAGTTGTTTAATTATTAGTAATAATAAAATAAATGAATAGCCGTTAAAATGACATATCAATTATTTTATAGTCTTTGCCATTTACTATCAGCGTCGCGTTTCTTATGTTAAATGTGTCATTTAGTAATAAAGGCTGTCTAGTTAGGTCTCTAATTCCTACAACAATACCACAATGACCATATGATTCTTCGTATAGATACTCTGAATTTGCTATGCCTAAATCTTTAGTACAACATAGATTGGTCAAATCTATTACTATGTTTTTTTCGTAGTGCTTAGGCTTGTAAATAACAAATCTTCCGATATATAACGAAAAGCGATTACTATATATGCCCATGTCTAAGAAGGAATGAGGTTCAAGCACTGAACCTAAGGTTTCTACATCAATGTGTGCCAGTATAACGCCATCGATTATGCTGTGGACCGTCCATTTATTTACAGATATAACAAGGATGCGGTTAGAACCAGACAGTGGTACTGTACCAAGAACTTGAACGTTACGTGTCCAAATAGGTTTTTTATCTTTAATAAAAGTGTTTGAGTAATTGCATTTTGTTGAAATCATGACCAAGCTTATTTCATCAGCTCCATTTTCATTCGCTGTACTAAGAGCCAATTGTGAATTATTTTCAATCAAAACTCGATTATCATCTAATTTTTTAAAGATGATAATAAAATCGTCAAATTTCTTAAAGCAAATTTCTCCTTGCATTAGACAGCGTGGACCATATCCTAAATAGCGATTTGAAAACTCCCATACGTTCCATTTGAATGTGGTAGTGGTATCCGTGTGATGTAATGTTCTACTAAATACGGTTGCTGTTTCTTCAGTAGCTCTTAATAAAAAAGATCCGCCATGATAAGTTGTAATAATGCCCATGCACATTTGGCCGTTAGCAAGATCAAAAACGCGAGTGGTTGTTAGTACATTAGATCTATCCGTATCTTCGGCTCCTAGTTCTAAATAGTTAGCCATCATCCAGCGGCCACGGATACTTGCATTATCACATAAACAGGAGAATTGACGCGGTCGCATAATTGAGACTTGATGCACTGGCCAAATGGAAATGATACATGTTTTTTCGTGAATAAGATTTACGTTGTTTGTTTGTTTAGTAATAGTCACTACGAATCTGTCTGATATCAAGCATTGTTTTGCATGAGATTTATAGTTTGCATCATTCCGAAATAGTTTACGCAAACGCCAAAATCGTTTACTTGGTGCTTCTCCTATTGGCTGGCATTGCTCAAAAATGGAACATTTCCGCAAGTCAGTATGCCGATAAGCAATTCGTTGCAATACAATAGAACGGATGTTAGCTGGTTCTTCTATCACTACATCCTTGATTGGATATGGCGTGACTTTAAGCCAATTTGCATCAGTGGCACGTCGACAGCAGAATGCATGAAACCACTCGATGTGCTGGTTGTTCAACTGAGCAACGTTGATTGTTTTTTTGGGCTGTGCTGCCAACAGTTTTGATATACGTACTGTCTTTACATACCAGGCCAGCCATTTCATCTCATTGTCGTCAGCAAGATTGTAATACTGCTTATATCGCTGATGCCAGAGACTATTCTGTTGACTGACACAATACCGCAGCCATTTACTGCAGCATGAAAGTAGAACAAGTGAGTCGTTGTCGGCATATACGGCAACACGGCCAATAACAAGTATAGGGATATAATCCATTATGCATAAGTGTAAATAAAATAAAGAAAAGAAATAGTTGCTAAATCGCTAAGGGCTATTCATGTCAGTAATATTTTATTAAAGATAGCAATCATAACGCGTATCTATAATGATCATATGCATGACGTATATTTTGAATTTATATGTATTGTGCAACCTTCAAAAACCATCAAACCTTTGGAATAGCGGCCCTTTTACAATTAAATCACCATACTTGAGTTATCTACTCTATCTATCATGATAATGTCGTTTTGTATCACAATATTACTATATATTATCTTTTTAATAATATAATATGCTAATCGCATAGTACGTCGTGGTTCATTTGACATTATTAGCAATCTATGCAACACTTAGTATAATTTATAGATCAAATGCCTACATTGAGTGCTATCTGCGCAACTGAACTACAAATTTATTTTGTTGAACATAAAACTAAGTGGTAATGAAATTAAATGCCAGAATAATTTTTGTCATAAACAATTTAAATAAAATTATCCGCTTTTAATAACTGACATATTGACGATTTGTTATTTAAAGATGCATCATAAAAATATGAAATGTTTATAGCTTTAAGTAATTTAATTAAATTGTTTATTAATACAAGTTTATACCCAATACTTTAGTATAAACATGTTATTTTTTAGAGAATCTGTTAATATTTTTGGTATTCATATCCTTGATAATAGCTTTGTATGATCCCAGATTGCCAAAATAATGATCAATCTTGACACGATGCACATGTGGATATTTATCGGAATAAAGCTTGGTAGTCTCGCTAAGCTTTCCAAATGCTTCTTTAGCAACAGAGTCAAGGCATATTCCTGGCTTTTTGTGCTTCTTCATCTGATCAATCCAGCTTCCGACGTTTGTGCTGTATACAAAGTCAACACACTGCCATTTCTTCACAGTTTCCGGTGTATTTTTGGCGTGCCTCTCGAAAGAGCTGGTAAGATCTCTAAGCTTATTGGATTCTTTTACATAATCCCAACTGCCATCTATATAATCAAGACGATCATGGATCCACGCTGGCCGTTTTTTCACGTCGGGAATGAAGTCACCAAAGAATACGACCACTTGTTTGCCTTGCTTGGTCATTTCGTCCAATGTAGGCCATGATTCGCTAATACTTGTACGTTCAAGCATTTTCCCATCCAAATGCTCTCTAAGCTTTGCAATAATATCATTGCTTGTCTTGTTCTTGTCGCCTAGATAGTCGCCATACTCGATAACAATTACTTCATTGGGATTTTGAGTAATAAACTCCTTGATTTGTTTTATGTGTACATCAAGACCATCACCCAATGCACGGAACATATTATGGCCGTGGCAAGTAACAGTATTGCTGTTTGCAATACATGTGTCGATATCGAACGAACGAATACCATCCTTTAGTTGGGTGGCAATATCGTGTTCTGGCTGATTGTCCCAAAGGCACCGAGCCAGTGGATTCAATACTCGACATTTGCTGGCAATACCACAGCCTGGCTCAAGTCTGTACGCAGCCGAATTGTGTGAGCCCATAAAAGTATACTGGTCAAATGCTAGGGGACAATAGTCAGGCGACCCATTACAAGCCTTGGCCGTTGCTGCGGCAGCATCGACTGAGTTGATAACGGCTAGAACAGCAGTAGCAGCGAGTAATAGTTGCATTGAGGACATAAAGTGCGTCATTTTAATTTAATTGTTAAAGTAGCTAGAAGTTTAGTTTTGCGTTTAAATTCAAAAGCTAATGTGTGATAACTTGAGCTCTAGGTAAAGATAAAGTAGCAATGTAATAGTTATTTGAGCAATAAGATAAATGTCGTCAGTATTGTTGATGTTGATGAAAAATGAAAGCATTAAGCGAAAACTAATACCCTTTATATAACAGTGTTTTAATGGTTTATTTCAAAATACAATATCAGCCATTGTCGTCATAATGTCACCAGTACTGTCCTTTAATTACTAAGTACTTGGTAGAAACTAAGGGTACAGGCATAAATTCTGTGTTACAGGCCTTACTATTTAGGAGTACAATTTAAATGTCTAGAGGGACAAAACAAGTTTTCTGGCCGTATTATCATCTGGTTCTTGGTGCTATTACACGGCGCAGTCGTGTAAACTATGAGCCGTTCAAACATAAGCATGACAAGGGGTAATAATTTATGGACTACAGGCCTAGCTACAGGCCTAGCTACAACGAATTCACGATCGTTTTATATATTTTAGGCCTTAATGTCGCTACATTACCCAAGTATCGGATCATTTAACAGTTTGTTTAATTATAACATGAAAATAGCTTAGCCATGCTTTTGTTATAAATCTTTAATTTAAATACAAGTAAAAATAGTACTGTACCTAGTGGTATTAAAACATTTATAAAATTATATTATTAATACATATTAAAAAGTTGTTAATTTACATATTAATTATTTTCTATTAATAATTCATGTATGAATAAAAAAGTAATATCGCTAACATAAGAGAATGATGCCACATTGGTTGTGGCCTAATCGATGATTTTAATTGGCCTTTGCTTAATGCATATCCAAGTTGTAGTTGAAAACTAGGCTGCACATGTATCAATGAGTATTTTATGGATGTAGTGCTAATTTATTAAATTACATCAAGATTACGTTTTTATTAATTATTGTTTAGCTGTAGCTAAGTTTAATTGGCGCAATTAAAAGCCTTATAACGATATACGGTAAAACTATGCAAGTGATCGTCGCTAGTTTATCATTAATATATCAACATTTTAACAAATCTAATTTAAATAATAATGTTATGTAGTTAATTGTACTGTGTATTATTTAATAACATTTAAACACGCTTTAAATATTGACTTGTTCACTGTACTGACACACGTGACACTAACAAAATCCATATGATGTTATTGTGGTCATGCTGAAATGAGTGTCAATACTATTTCCAAAATAGTGCATGTGTCACTAAATTGAACACAGGCAGCAATTACGATTACGTCAAAGGTCGAATGGCCGTCTCTTGGCGGTGTTTTACCCAAACTCACACTCACACTCATACTCATAGCTCTCATCTCTTTCATTCTGTCGCCACTAGTCGTCCAGCACTAGTTGAACCGAAAAGGAACGCTGTTCTTTTATTTTCATAACCTTGTCTATTCTTCTATTACTACAAAATCATCCTTCATCTTTCATCATGGCCGAACAGCCTACACTTGCTTCGTTGTTGGCCCGCTTGGAGTTGGCCACTGAACGACTTGAGGACCTTTCATTGTCGAGTGGTTCCAGTGGAGGCGCGGCTGGTGGAGCAGTTGGCCGAGCCATCAGTAAGAATACTGATTCAATCCAAGCTACAGTACCAGCATCGGTTGAACAGTATGATGAAATCATCAACGGCACACTTAAAACTTATCTAGACCAGTCAAACGAGATTGGTGACCTAGTTAAGGAACAGGTAGCGACAATAAAGCTAGTTAAATATGCAGCATGGCTAATAGAATAATTGTTGTGTAGAGTCTGGCTGTGCAGCGTCTATTCCAGCTTCAGCGGCAATTCATTTTATTGGCCTCTCAGTCGAAAAAGCCAGACTTTGAATCGACAGCGTTTGCTGAATTGATCGAGCCCATCCAACAAACCATGAACACCATTTGTGCTTATCGTAACGATAACCGTGGCTCTCCATTTTTCAACCATTTATCCACAATCAGTGAAGGCATATCAGCACTTGGCTGGATCACAGTGGTAAGTTTTACTGTATTTTCTAGATAATATACGCTGATTGTGCGTTATTAGGAACCAGCCCCAGCTCCATATGTAGGCGAAATGAAGGAAAGCGCTCATTTCTACGCAAACCGTGTACTAAAAGATTACAAAGACGCGTAAGCATACGCAGAATATCTACCAATTCATTAATTAACTGTTTATCAAATCTATAGTGATTCAAAGCACGTAGAATGGTCTAATGCTTTTATGGCGGTACTTGAGGAATTACAATCTTATGTAAAGGCATACCATACCACCGGTTTAGTCTGGAATCCTAATGGTAAAGATGCTCGAGAGGTTGCTGGTAAGTAAACGGATAGCAATAGTTTGTGGAAATACTCATTTAATGCTATTTAGCATCTTTGGCATCACCAAGCAATTCTGGTAAACGTCCTCGTCCACCAGTGCCACCTCGTCATGATCGCGCTGCACCTGCAAGCAATGAAGCAGCTAGCAGCGGCCAAGATGCACCCGCACCCAATCGAGCTGCTTTGTTCAGTGCGTTAAATGCCGGCGAGGGTATTACGGCTGGTCTACGTAAAGTAAACAAGTCAGAAATGACGCATAAAAACCCAGATATACGTGGATCTAGTGCTGTAGTGACATCACCGACCAGTAAGTTTTTATAGCGTATAAATAGTGTTACACTCGGCTAATAGTACTGTTAAAAGAAACTGCCGCCGCTTCAGGTACAGCTGCTAAAAAGCCACCTCGTACAGCACTTGAAGGAAAGAAATGGATTGTGGTAAGACAATTTATTAATTATATCATTAGCGCAATATTAATGATATGTGGCAGGAATACTACAATGGAGAACAAGTTGTATTGGACAAAGTAGAACGTGACCATGCCGTCTACGTTTTCCAGTGTGTCAATACAACTATTACCATCAAGGATAAGGCAGCAGCCGTGACTATTGGTAATTAACAATGCAATATAGTTAATAGAAACAACAGTGTTAACACATCTATTACTACTATATAATAGATCATTGTCGTAAATCTGGCGTGGTCGTTGACAGTGTTATGTCCAATTTGGAGGTAATTGCCGGTCAATCCGTGCAACTGCAAATATCTGGCCATGTACAAACTGTAGTCGTTGACAACACCGACTCGGCCCAGATCTACGTTTCACCTGAAAGCATGGGTCTACAACTGTTTACTTCAAAGAGTAGCGCAGTCAATCTGCTATTTGCCGAAAAAAGCAGCGATGATTACACGGAAAAGGCCATTCCTGAACAATTCCTATCTAAAATCGTTAATGGCAAAGTAATTACTGAGCCTGTGGTACACACGGGATAAAAGACAATAATTTAATGGAAATAAAATATTTTATTTTAATCCATAACGGCAGTGCCATAGACGAATCCATCTAAACGTTATTTAGACAACAATTAGTAATTGGATCTATAATAGTAATTGGGTAATTGGGTAACAATGGTAAAAAGTAACTCAGACAAAATAATTTGTTCGATTCCTTTTGGGTCTTGTCATCATACTGCAATCAGTAGAGGGAGACCGTGCATCATCATAGCTACTTGCTCTACACCACATCACTATTTGCTCTACTACTTACTTTAAGCAGCCATTCAAATAGAATGCTTACTGGGTCTTGAAGTGTTCCAAGAGGATGGTCATGGCCTCGGACTCCTCACCGTAGTCACGGACGACGGCGCATGAGCAGCCGACGACCTTACGTGGGTTACCCTCACGATCGATCTTGCAGAGACCGACCCATTCACCGAGCTTCTTGGCATCGCCAACCTTGATGAGGTTGATCTTGTGCTCAGTGCAGAGAGCTTCGATCAACTTGACGTACTCCTTCTCGGTACACGACTCGACGAGAACGCACAAGTGAGCCTGACGACGGTCAAGGGACTTGGTGCATTCGCGGAGACCGCGGGAAAGACCACCATGGGCCAAGGAGCGCTTCAAGACGTCTTGGAGAGCATCCTCAACGGACATTGGTCCAGTGACGGCTGGGGCGTCGGCGGCGACCTCAACCTGAGCCACATCATTTCCATCAGACATGATTATAATTGGTAAGCTTGTTCAGCTGATTTCCTCACTAAATGAATAAACAAAAAGCAATAATAATAGTTAGTATCAGTATATTATATAATATTGATATTTAAAATCAAATATCGCGTCATTACGTGGATTCTATACAATAGAATAAATAGTCCACGCTCTACTCTATTATCGGGTGCTTATAGTTTAATACGTACATTGTGACAAACGGTATCAATGTAGTTAGTGGTAGTGTATAGAGTGACGAACAAATGAATAAGCACTTATACGTACGTATGTATATACAAACGGCTCTATTTATTCATCCATCCATCCATCCATCTATCCATCTATTCAACTAGCAACTAGATGGATATACCCACATACTCATTGATCCCGTTCATCGTACATATTGTACGCGATAAATACATCAAGCATGGCTTAATGATTAATCGCAACAAGTCACTCCGGGTTCAAGTAGTTGTATACCGATAGATTTATCGATATAACATAGATAGACTACAACATCTTTGTTTTTATATGGATATATTGCTATCTCGATACATACATGAGATGGCAGTAAAGCCTAGATATAGCGATGGATACGCTAATTGAACGTGAATATGGAAAGGAAGGATCTAACGGCGAGTGGAGCGAGAGGACAATTAGCAATTTATTCACTTAGTTTAGTTCTAATTAAAACAAGATTGGCGCAAATCATGATTGAAATGGCCGAGCATGTTCGCGGAAATAAGTTGATAAATTTTCATAGACCACAAAAGTAATACAAGTGCCAGGCAAGACGCGTAATGCATTGGGCGCTAATCCCTTATAAAAGCCTAATACACCCTCCAATCTAATTGATGTGTTAGCAATATAGCAATAAAATAGTAATAACGATATAATACTTGCCGATATATTTTGCTAATGGCATCTATAACACCATGATATTTAGTATTACCGTTTGTTGATTCTATCACATCATTTATAGTTAGAAATAATACCGATTATTATGATTGTTACCTGTAGTCGTGATCGCAATACTTGGTATGGATAAGTTGATACAGTGGCAAACAATTTGGAAACACTAGCCATCACCATATACTCCAACGTACTCTGTATCAGCAATAATTGTTAATTACTAGCTATAAGCTTATTAATCTACTATGACTTACAAGGCGTTCCTTATTTTTAGAGGGATTTACATCAATACGCCGCTTTTTTAAGTCTTCATAGGCCATAAAATTGCAATGCACCATGGGATACACCAAACAATGCTGGCACCATACCTTTGTACAGACGCGTATTCCCTCTTTGCGCATAATCTGACCTAGACCATCTGATACAGTATATGTTAATTATAACACTTAAATAAATATACCATAACAACTTACCCAATAGTCCACGATATGCATATTGATCGGTTCTATTGTAACGCACATTCGTGTTTTCACCACCCATAGCGGATTGGTCATCATAGCCGTAATAGCGCCTAGCCTATCATATTAGTATTTTATTGCTTCATACTAGTTTAAACTACTACTATTTACATACCTGCTTCAGCTGATGCAACCAAATGCTGTCCTGCTGACATTCGACCATCTTCATCTTTTGGCGCGCGTGCTTTAAACATATCATACCTGGTTAGTTAATGAATAAATTAGCTTAAAACTGACACTTTATTATATATATATATATATGTATATGATCTTACCACCAAAAATAAAGTGCCCAGCTACCGGTTGCACCCGCCAAGTTGGGCGTTAAACCACGATATAGACCCCGCAAACCATCCTTACTGAATATTGAACGCATCATCGAAACAGTCCGGCCAAGCATAGGCTTGCGGCGGCTTTTGTCGGCATCATCCACTATGCGTCGCGTGTACAGTCAGTCACTATAGCGTTACAGCTATTTAACGTCCGGCCTACCCTGCAGTCGCGTTTTAATCATGTCCACGGGTGGAGAATGGTCGTGGAGACGAATCCAGCACCAAAACCCGCCAGAGCCTGGTCTAATCCAGGAGAGCTGGTGAAAGACCGGGCCATACTGGTTGGTAATGAGCCGCAATAAAAGAAATAAAAGAAAACAAGTGTTTTTAAAAGAAAAGTGAGGCTGAGGTGACTGTTGCTACTCTGATCTTTTACGCTTTTTATCATGAATGTAAATTTGTCTAATTTCAACGAGGCTTGCCTTTGTTTGAGAAAGCAATAGCCAAGGCAGACTTCGTAGCTATAGATTGTGAATTGACAGGTAGATTCCGAGTTAATGCACGCGTCATGCAAAATGTTATTAAACAGCTACATATAGGCTTGCAGCCACCTGGATATCATTAGCAATACAGGACGACGAGCACAGCGTATGAAAAATACGACAGGCCTCAAATGCCTATCGTGTTATTCAGTTTGGCGTATGCATATTTACCACCGAAAGCCTGTCAATTCAGCCGAGATGGAGTTGGATGATAAGCCGCGTATTGTGGCTCATCCATTCAATTTCTACGTGTTTCCCAGAGAGCGCGGCGACCTCTCTCGCGGAGGCGATTTCATGGTTAACTCGGGCAGTTTTGCCTTTCTTTCATCTCATAATTTTGATTTTAATCAACTTATTGCAGCAGGCAAGTCTATGATCAGATGTAATAGCTTCAATATTTATTGTGTAATACAGGCATTCCTTATTGGAATTATCGACAAGAATCAGACGCAATAGAACGAGCAAATAATAATCTACAAAAAGCTGATATAGCAGAAACACCGGAAAATGCCGAGTTTATAAAGCAAACGACGTAAGTAACGATCCATTGTTTTTTAATTATAAGCAATGTTATTCACTATTATAATTAGAGAGACAATCGATCATTGGTTGCAACAATCGACAGAACGAACATTACAAATAGCGGCAATGAACTCATATTATCGACGAATAATATATCAGATAGTTCGTAATAAGTAAGATTAGTTTTAATTTGCTGTACTATCGTATTTACATAAACAATAAGATATAATGGATTTTTGATCGCCAAAAACAACGAACAAAACGTAGAGGTGAAACGATTAACAGAGACAGAAAGAGAGACGATTAGCAAGAATGCTGGCAAAGTAAGCAACAATACACTGAATGTTTATACCACTATATTGATTATAATTATAGGCTGCGTTGATTGATGTTGTAAATGCCAGTGAAATTATACGGCTTATTGCAAAGGCTCGTAAACCATTGGTAGGACATAATTGTCTACTAGATTTAGGCCATGTAATGCAGCACTTTTGGGATGATCTACCAAAATCCATAGAAAAATGGAAATATATGCTATTTGAATTAACCTCTTGGTAAGTTGTTAATACTAAATTAAGCAAATATGATTTAATCAGTGTTAAATATCAGTATAGTGGATACGAAATATTTGGTGCATAATCACCCAGAATTAGTAAGTAGTTTAATGGCGATGGCAGTGTCTATTGCTTATTGAACATTTAATATATTCTATAGAACACAATTACCAATTCAGCACTTAATCATCTTATGACATCTATGGGACAGCCTCCGTTTATTGAACACTGCCCAGATATTGGTAATTGACAAGTTGACAACCAACCATAATCTAACTCTGTTTTAGTATTTGCCGATCAATTTTCACGTTACAGCGAATGCAGTACATTGTATCACGAGGCCGGCTACGATGCCTACTGCACTGGTGTCTGTTTAATCCGTATGATTAGTTATGCTTGTCGCTCTAAAGGCACGTATACATGTATTGGCTTCGGTGGCCCCATTGCTAACTACAACGGACCAGTAGATAATATTAATTTAAAATTTGAAAATACTATTGCCAATTTACTGAACGAAGAAAGCATTCGTAGTATATGCAACAAAATATATTTAATGCGCTCCGATATGAGCTGTATGGACTTTGCTGGCTATGATATCCCACCGGGTAAGGATACACACTATTGATACAGTTGATCGCTAATCATTGCAATCACTTTAGAGCCTATCGTGGCACCAGTACCCATAGCATTTACATTTACTGGCATACCTCGTATTCTGGACACTAACACAATTAGTGAGATTTTATCGTCGCTTGGCCTGCTCTTTGTAGAGTGGAAGGATAATAACCAATGCCGTATTATATTTAAAGATCCATCGGTTGTAAAGGAAAGCTATGTGCAATCACTACTTGATAGTAATCAAAAAGCAAATATGGACGGTGCAATTATTTTTATGGAACAAGAAGATACAGAAGTTGATTTGACACAATTACAAATTAATTCCAGTGAGCAGATGGAAATAGGTAAGCTATAGTGTGGCAGATCGTTGGTATTTAGCTAACAAAATATTACGTAGCCGATACGATTGGATCATACAATCCACTTAAAAGACCACTTACACGAATGGCTCTGGTAATACGACTAATGCCAATGGCAGCGGCTATTTGGGCATTGACGACAATGAACCAGAAGAAGGAGAAGTAGATATGGAAAGCGATACAGTCAACAACAAGGAGGCAACAACATTAAATGAAAATAATATTAATAATGAATCGACCGATAGAGTTTTACCACACAAGCGGCGCCATATTAATTAATAGCGCTTAATAATGTTATTATGATAAAATAAAGGAAACCATTAGGCATTTTAACAATTAATACCTTGCTTATTTAGCATTCTATATATCATTCTATACCCGCCTAGCCTTCCTCTATCTAAAGCTATTTTTATTTTTATTCTAGCTTTATTATTAATAAAGCTCAAATCATTTTAACTCATTCATTTAAAAGCCATATGTAATTGAAACCTATAAAAATGGAATATGTCTAATATGTCATATAATGATATGTGATAATATATAATAAAATAGAAAAATATATGCACACTGAATATATGTATATTGGATAACGAATCTATGATGACGAGTATTTGATGATTGATGTCACTCACCACCCATCATCATGTTCAATAGATTCAATATTATTAAATGTTAGTCATTTGACCACCAAGCAAACAATAAATGTGATGATGTAATGATTAAATAAAACTCACCACTTGTCCCATGTTTAATAGATTGAATGTGCAGTTCAATTGCGCGAATATTATTAAAAATAGTCATTTGACCACCAAACAATAATAGATTATTAATAATAAAAAATAAAAAATGAAATGGAATTAGCTATTGATAACTTTGCTTATTTCTCAAACACTAATAATTTAAATGTTTAAGATATATGTAGTGCACAACAATTAAATAGTTGGAACTAGTTTGTATTTATATATATATTGTCTAAAAAATGTAAACATTTAATAATTCTAATCGATTAAGCATTGCATTTAAAGTGGGCAATGTCGTTATCGGTGTATATGTAGTGTATATAATTATTGTATATATGTATATGATTCTAGAGGTAGGCTTATGTATTGATCCACCTGTAAAATTTAATACGTTATTGTATAAAATTTAAAAGTGGCCAGAATTCGTCAAGAATCCAATAAGCTGTATTGTTTGGTATCGGAAAAGGTAATCATCATGCAATTTCTTCAAGTGGTTGTGTGCAATTCTTGTAAAAATGATACACAAACACAAACTGTAAGAGTACAAACAGATTTGCATTTAACTAAAAAAATCAGACTTTGCTTATAAAGCTGAATCATATAAAAAAATAGCCAAATGGCGGAAATCATGTCAAGGAAATAAAACAAAA
>JAHLTZ010000113.1:0-26057 GCA_025786725.1 Syncephalis fuscata
TATACTAATAGTAGTAATACTAATAATAATACTAATAATAATAATAGCAGTAAAGGTAGAGTAAAGTAGTATTGATGGTGGTGGTGTTGTCGTAGTCGTAGTCGTCGTAGTAATGGTGAAATACCACAAGAATAGCAAATAAAAGGAACGAAGAGAGAAAAGTGGATAGGTAACGGTTCACGCCACACACACACACATATATATATACAAACAAACAAGTCTTTTAATCAAATAGACTAGTAAATGTATATATATATATATAGAAAGAGAGAGAGAAGGACAATTGGTAACTAATGGGTGAAATAAATTGAACAAATAACAAATTGTAACAATAACAGCAATAATAGTAATATTGGACTTAGTAGCAATGCCAAGCTGACTAATGAATGAACAAATTGTAAAACAATAATATCAATAATAGAACGGTACACAGCAAGGAATATCAATTAAGACGATTCCTTATCCATAGTGGATTGCGATACTGAAAGTAACTACAGATGAATTAGATGTTTAGCCATTTATGACAGTTACATATATTATAGCTTACATTCTTCTGTTCCTCTTTTGTACTTTCTGAATCCTCATCAAAGTGTAGAATAGCAGCAACCTCGGCCAATTGACTACGAATCTTACTTGGCTAAAAGAGACATAATAAATAGATACATTATGAGTCATCGTTAATTAATAACATCTAATACTTACATCGACGTTGCCGCGACGCATACTGTTGATACCTATAGCATGCTATGAATAAATATACTATTAATGTATTATCAGTCTAGTAGTTACCGATATGTCCTGTGTGCTATTATGATATAAGAAATAAATGGTAATAAACAGCAATAAACAGTATACGTTAATTGCTATTGTTTAACCTTATTTATACTGTGACGGTTAAATTACCTGGAAATTTTTGGGTGGACCAATGTTAAGTTTATTGATACGCTTACGATTGCCTGCTTTACCACCCTTGTAAGACCGAAGATCACCTGATGACGAAGTGGAAGATGGTTTCCAGCATAGCCAGCTGCTGAGTGGAGATAGACAGCCGGCAGAGGATGGTGCGGCTTGAGACTTGGTATTAGCCATGGATACAGTAGATTGTATCAGTAATGCTATCATGTTTAATATCAGAAATAAAATGGTTAGTATGAATATCGATACTGATACTGATAATACAAATAGCCGTCTAGTTATATATATATAACAGTGTTTTATGGTTGTTAAGCAACAATAGTAAATAAACAACTGATGAACAGACTAAGGCGCTGTTTATCGGTGTAAACAAGTCATGGTGGCCAATTAGTGGTTTACACCTTTTATTCATAGTGGCGGTGGTAGTGAGCGAGTTACTCGACAATCTCGTAGTTTATACAGCCACCCCGCTTTACACTCCACATTTATAAGAGAGGAGGACCTACCGTATCTGAAATAAACAACAGGGGGGCACGTGGATACACGCGCAAGTGCAAAGTATAAGATAGATAGATAGATAGATAAAAGACGACGACGAGAGAGAAGTAAAAGGTAGACGAACAGACAAGTAGCAAGTGCGTAAGCGAACGAGAGCGAACAGTAAGTGAAGGTGGCGGAAAGTAGTGCAATGCAAAGGATGATCTCAAGGCAAAAGAAAGAAACAGAATATGCAAAAGCAAGGCTTCACTTTGACAGTTTAAAAAGGAATGTTGCATGCGTAGTGTGTGTGTGTGTGGATAGATTACAGCTTACTTATTTAGTTACTCACCCATTTTGCCATTCACGTAGCTGCTGCATTCGTGTACTGTGTTGTAGTGTGCGCAGTCCAGCCATGCATCATCCACGTTACATACAAGTAGCCTCCCCCTTCCCCTCCATTTGCCACCCATCGATCATTCAAAATGCCACATGTTGTCGACATGTGGCATGCATAGCAAGTCTTTTTTCTTTATCACCCATCTCTAGCTACTTGTGTATTTATTCGCATCCCATCATTCGCGTTGATATTTATCGATAATTCACTTGATACTTGAAAGTTACACGCATTTAAGGGGTAATGACGACAATATGTAACAAGAATGGTGCTACCACCCGTGTTGTATTATTATAGCAATAAAGCAACGATAAACTAGTTATATAGAATGATTAAAGCTTGTTAACATTAATGTATTGGTGTAGTAAATAGTTGTAGAAGTCATGTAGCTATTTATTAGTATTATGACAGATTCAACAATGCACTACACTTATAATGTCTGTTACGTAATAAATAAAACTCAGTTTAAACTGTAGACTGTGATTTTATAAACTCTATTAATAATATGTAGTCAATAAAGTATATAATTATATAAAACATTATGAGCCAGCAAGTGAGAGCGCGTGAATATCGATGAAGAAATTATAGTGTGTATGACAACGCAATGAACGAAATGAATCGAGACTTTAATGAATAAAGCTAGATTACAATACGTAATACTTTTAAACAAAGCGTAGCTATCATATAATAAAATGTGTATAATAACATCCTAGAGTGATATACAGTAATGTGGAGATACAATGATAATGATATATGTGTACTGGATATATGCATACTAGATAATAAATCTATGCTAAAAAGTATTTGATAATTGATGCTATTCGCCATCCATCATCATGTTCAATAGAAAAACTGCCTAGCTCAATTATTTGTACTAAATATTTATAACTAACAGTCTTTATTTATATCATATATGCTTCGTAATGATTATTGTCATCAATTTTACCAATGACGCCGGCTGATGATTTATGTTTGTGATGTTCCGGCATTGAATCTTCCCTTGGATCTGGTAACTGCGGTACTTCAATAAGGTCTAAAAGCTTATCTTTAGCGTTAATTTTAGCTGGCCAATTGTTAAAACAGGCTGGTGGTTTGTAAATACGGCCAGTTTGCATATCAATAAACCAACTTTCATTAAGATTCCAGATAAACAATTCGCACAAAGAGCCAAGAAAGGGTGTAATTTTAATGTTATTTACACAAACAATCGAACGCAGTAAATTTCCAGCTCGAGCGTCCAGTACATCAATTGTTTCATTGCTTTGAAGAACAATCAGCTTCTTACTGTATAGGTTTGTAATAGTACTTTCACGTATAGGTCGACTCCATAATACACGTCCTTGTTCGAAACTATCAATTGGTAGTAGTTGACCATAATCTCTGGCGTCGAATAGCGATTTTGATGATGCATTTGATGCATTCTTTCCAATTACAAAAAACAACAATAAATTGCTGAATATTTTGTCTTTAATGTTGCTTTCGTTATTGCTTGAATGGTCAACAGTAATTAAACACATTCTTTCTGTATATGTCTCAACAGTAATTGTGGCATCTGGCCAGTATGGAATAGTAATTTGATTCGATAGTATCCTATTACTTTTAGACTGACTCTTTCGAGCGTCGAATATTTCCCATTGGATGTACAATGATTGATAGTCATCGTCAACAGTTTGTGGATCTTTACTGGCCATAAAAGTCGAAGCAAGGTTAAATTCTCCAGTGTCATGTATTAACGTGCATGTTAAAAACTGACATTGGTCGCGGGAAGCAAACTGAATACAAGCGGATGTACTGTAATCGTCTAATTGTAATCCTTTTATCCATCGATTGCCATCTAAATCAAATAGATCAAATCGTTGATATGGGTATTGTGGATACTTGGTATGTAAAAGCATCCATTCATTATGAATATCAGAAAAGCAGTAAAATTCTTCACTTTTCCCATATTCGTGTATACATCCAAGATAAATGATGTTAGGTAGTGAGTTGCCAGCATTAGGCCATACTAAAATAGCTTTTCGCCAACTATATTCCCGTTCATTTGAAGATGTAATTGTTGAGGTTGCATTAGAATGTCTACCCAAATTATCAGTGGCTTTATGCTCGGCTTCTTCAATGTACTGTGCTTTTAGTTCATTCGCGTTTACTATTTTAATAATATTAATAAATGCTTTATATGTTCATTAGTATTAATAATTGTTAGTTACCTATTGGGTCTCCAGGTGTTATGCTGTTCAGTTCGTTACATATTTTTATATCAACAGTGGCCACAACAAACCGGCGCAGTCCATAGCTATGAAGAATAACCGTGTATTTGCTATCAAATAGAAATGACGATAAAGAAGTAGGTAATTCTTTACATGTCAATTCATTATTGTTGTGCTCGTTTTTATTGCTAAAGATATTGTGTTGAATTGACCAAAATCTATTCCCTTCTCTGTCCAACACTAATGAATACCAAGGATTTACGTCGAGTAGCTCTGGTTCGGTGCTTTGCTTAAGTGGCACTTTGCATGTCTGCTTTTTGAGCTGTCCCGCCATAAAATTATGATTAGTTTGCCGACGTCGTTGATAAGCATAAAACCATTGAGTGGCACTAAAATCAGAAATATATTCTGAATAACTAGCGGATAATGTATATTCATTATCAATATTATCAATAGTTTTACTGGTAGAATATAATAAATGTTCTTGTTTTGTCTCATTTATATTGGCCATCAATTCTTTGGATTTTGTTGTAGTATCAATGCACCAGTTATGCCATGTAAGCCATTCTTGTTCACGCCAATCACCCAGACAAAACTTTCGCTTAAATTGATGTTCCCAATAGTCCGGTCTAGCAACTATTGTCTGGTGAATAAGTCGACAACTGGTAGCAAAAAGTGCCAGCTCCTTGCCATTCATAAAGCGGCATAGATACAGTAAAACATCACAGTTTTGCCATAAACGTTCACTATGAGTGTTTAAAGGCATAGTTGACCAGAAATAACTGTGCAAAAAGTGATATGCAATAGACAGAATGGGCAATAGTAGGTGCGAGTAGAAAGAAAAGGGCATACTCAAATGTAGGTTGCTTTATTCTATTTAAAATACTTAATGGTTACACGATTCCATGGCTATTGTTGCATGGGTATTACTATTATTTGGTCTATAAATAGTATATAGAGGTTTATTGAATCGTATAAAAATGCTATGAATTGCCAGTAAACTAAGCGCAGTTTTAAATCGTTTAATAGTCAGCTTATTCCCGTAGATAATTACATTGTAGCTACTAGTGCTATACTAACAAATATTAATACGAGCTATCATGTCAGATAATGGTCAGTATTATAGTTTGGATAACAGGTAAAACTGGGATGTATAAATGTGCTATTTTATGTTGTTTATTATAAAGTATTATTGAGTATTTCATAGCTATACGGTCATAAAGACTAGATATAAATATGTAGCAATAAAACATTTAATAGTAATGGTCATGATGTAATCCAATTGCCAGTATTTACAACGCAATGATGACTAATTGTTGTATTTTTAAACATTGCTAAATATTATAAAATGTCGCAATACAGTTATAATTAATTATAAAAATACTATAAAATACATTAATAACTATAAATATGTAAGGATTTGTACCAATATAAGTTTAATAGGCATAAGTGCTTTTTATTGATAATAAACCAACCAGTTATATAGCTATTTTTTGCATAAGTAGAATATAAAGCTTAAAATATAATAAAATGCGCATTTACTATTATTTAGTGTGGAAAAATAGAGCATTTCTAATTACTAAATATGGTAATAGTAGATAAATCAAAAATAGCTTTTATATTGTAATAATTACATAGAAATTTCGTAATTAAACATGTGTAAGACATGCATACAAGATTCCTAATACCACTTACTATTAGTTTTATTATCAGTATCTAGTAGTAGCATTTTAACAAACAACATGGCTTCCTGTCTAAAATCCATCCCTGTTTTCATTACGAATAAGAAACATTGTCCATAAGTCTCCCGTATTGACTGAATATTAATTACGGCAAGGTTTTACAATACCACTTGGTAGATAGATAACATATTTACAAGATATGATAAATTATATAAACTAGTTTTAGTTGCCATAGAGCTGTATCATTTGCATAAAAAGTTACAAGAAATGCATACATATTTGCGCAGCCGGTATGCTGTAAATAGAACGAAACAGCCCATATTTAAGCAGTATTTTTATTTTTATTTTCACTAACTATTGTCCGTCCTATCTATCATATAGCACTTTTAGCACAGCTACTACTAATCAACCATGTCTTCAGACACTCATAGTGGATGTTTATGGCAAAATCGCAATGTTTTATTGTATTTATCTCGCTTTATAGAGGCTAAGGAATTAGTACTTTTTGCCAACAGCTGTCAGCTTATTCACCAAACAATAGCAAATCAATTTGATTATTGGAAATATCAATTTAGACGGGAATTTTGTCTGGGTGATCGACATGAACAAGAATGGCTTACGTGGTATAACTGGCACATCAATGCTAAAACAAAATTAAAAAAGTCTACGTCCGATCTACATAAGAAAAAACGAAAACGTTTACTATCACCCACTAATAAGGTTATTGATAATGATGACAATGAGTATATGTTATCTGCTAGGCATCTACCATCCACTTATAATTTTAATACCACCCGGTGGTTCTATGCTTATCAGCGGCGTCGACAGACTAATCATAATTTTAGGACAGGCCGACTCAAAAGACAGATATGCCAATTGCCAGTTGAAGGCAATAGCCCGTGGATAAGAGAAATAAATACTTGGTTTGGGCTGGTGTACAACAAGGAAAGAGATTACTTTTGGCTAATTCGACACAATACCTTTAACAATAAAAATGACCAGAATAATAAGGAATTGGCGCGGAAAGATTTGGGTATTCCTTTATTGACAACAAATAAGGATTACGGATACAGATTAAACGATGGATTTGCAATGCGTCGATTTGTTGTAGCTAATTTTTCAATACATACATATAGTGACATAAAAAATATAGCCTTTGGAGATCCAATAGGTAACTAATAATTTTTAACGTCCGTTATTGTAGCAAATATTTACTAATGCTATTTAAATAGTAAACATGAATGAGTTAGAAGAACAGTACATGGAAGAAACTAAACATAAATATTCTGTTAATTTATTTAAACACTCTAATATGTTTTCGACAATTAAATCTTTAAGTGAACGGGAATATAGCTGGCGAAAAACCATTGTAGTGTGGCCTACTGCAGGTAACTCACCGCCTAATATTATTTGTCTTGGACGTGGAGAACGAGATGAAGGAAAAAAAGGAATATAAAATTTTAGACATTCATAGTGAATGGGTGCTTTTACATACCAAATATCCACAATACCCATACCAACAATTTGATCTATTTGATTTAGATGGCAATCGATGGATAGAAGGACTAAAATTGGATAATCACAATACAGCTGGCTGTATTCGGTTTGCTTCTTACGATCAATGCCAATTTCTAACATGTACAATAATACACGATGTTAAAGAATCTGACTCTGCTTCTACTGCTATAGCTACTCGAGACTTACAAGCTGCCAATAGTAATGATCAAACATTATACATCCAATGGAAACTATTTGACGCTCGAAAGGGTCAGTTTCAGAGTAATAGGATACTATCGAATCAAATCGCTATTCCATATTGGCCAAATGCTACAATTCAAGCCAAAACCCACACAGAAATAATATGCCTAATTACTGCAACTGAGCCATACGTTAAATTAGATAATGATGACTATCAACCACACAATTCTTTACTTTTGTTTTTTGTGATTGGAAAAAATATATCAAATGCATCAATACAATCGCTATTCCACGCCAAAGATTATGGTCAGCTACTACCAATTGATAGTTTCGAACAAATACGTGTATTATGGAGTCAACCTATACGTGAAAGTACTATTACAAACCTATACAGTAAGAAACTAATCGTTCTTTCTAACTACGCCAAAATTGATGTATTAAATGCTTGAAATGGAAGTTTACTGCGCTCAATTGCTTGTATACAACACACTAAATTTACTCCCTTTCTCGGATCATTATGTGGATTATATTGCTGTGACAGTAGATATTTTAGTTTTATTGACATGCAAACAGGCCGTATTTACTGTCTGTCATATTGCACTGACAAATATTTGGCTAAAGGCGACGCTGGAGGTGATTTTCTAGGCCCCATTGAAGTACCACAGTTACCAGGAATAGATAAAAATTTTGCATCTGATACTTTAGAATATAGTGTATTAAACGTCGCTATTGGTCAAACATATATCTATGGAACCTACGATTTATACATGTCATAAATAAACAGCCTTATTTGTATAGTATGCATTTTAAATACTCAATTAAATAATGTTTAATAAATATTTGAGTTTTTATACTAGCTATTTACTTAACATACTACTGATATTAATGCTAATAGCTTCAATGGCTTTATTGAATTCAGTTATGCTGATACTTTTTTAACAAATTAAATGTGCATCAAGTGTAAACCTAAAACACTAGACAACATAAAAATTACAGGTCAAATATAAAGACATGCTTTACTCAATACTAAACTTACAACATAATAGCTGCCAAAAGTATACACTATACTCTTATGTACAAATCAAAAATGTGATGAATATTATGACGAGTTGAAGCAAGTAATTAACCAATCATCCACTTCCCATGCGACTAATCATAACTTTTTATAGATTGGGAGCTACTTCCCTTTGAGTCCCTAGATTCAAACTAGACAAAAAGATCCGTAGCTCGAATAATAAACCGTCAATCAGTTTTTACTACGAAGAAAGGGTTTGTTGAAGCAGTGCCACATCAACTTCGATTGAATTAATCAGTGCTAATTAATCAGCACAATTTTCAATATTAGTGTTAATTAATGTTAAATAGTATTTTATGCTACTTACAATAAAATGCTACATTTGATTGTAATGTTGATGCAACAGTGTCAGTTTGATTTCTTATAATAGCAGGTGGTAAGAAATCAGAAGGGCTTGATTCACCACTGACCATTGTACTGAATATACTGTGCATGTTTCTGCTGGCATTAACATCGCACTATTTATTCATTCATTTAAATTATTAATTTATTGATCCATCTTTTAGAATATAATTACATTTCATTATTTCAATAATGACACCTTCTATGGCTACACTTGTCTTAAGAAGCATTGACTTTGATTGTATTTCCTATTACACTCAGTAATTTATTGGCAGTACGCTCTATAACAACAACTTTAGTATTAAATGGCCTTAATGTTTCTACTGTACTTTAACTCCCACATTTTTAAATACAATTAAACATTCACTCGTCACTATAGCATGTATAATATTACATCCAACATTAATCAACTCATGTGTAATTAAATATACACATTACGGTATTAGTTGAAGTTGAAATAACATTTAATAAAATAAAAGGCTTTTTACACTGAATTGTTAAACATATTTGCTGAAGTGGTCTACAAGTATAAAAAGAATAAAATAATTGCGATTACTAAATATGATTGTTACAATATGCAAATGTGGTTCAAGTAAACAGAAACAAGATAGAAAAGAAATAGACTATATAGCAGTTTGATGTGCAGTATGACAAACAAGCAACAGAAGTAATGAAGAACGATGTGGAATCGCAATCATATGGCTTCTATTAATATTCAATCAATCTTTTTACACATGGCCAACAACAATCGGTCTTAAATGTTCCAAAGAAATCAAATAGTATGTTACACTATTTATTTAAATTGATTTATTAACAGTATTTTAATAGGAAGTAGTATAACTATGTTGTGCATCATAACAGCATGACTCTGATTGGAACGAATTGTGCTTTGGGGACAGATGTGGGAGCAAAGTAAACGCAACCGTAGCCTTTTAAATAAATAGTGTAACATATCATTTGATTTTTTTTTTGAAACATTTAAGACCGATCATTGTTGACCATGTGTAGGAAGATTGATTGAATATTAATAGAAGTCATATGCTTGATTCCATATCATTCCGCAATCGTTGTTGTGGCGTTAATACATACATGCTATGTATCATTTCATTTTTAGCTTTTAACTTTTAGTACTTGTTAATTGAGTTAAATAAACTGCATCATCATTGTAGATTCATTATCCCGTATGCATATATCATCACATTATGTGTTATTACCATATATACTCATCACTTTGCTTGATTAACATTAAAATCATAACTAATTGACATGATCTAGTTTATTTATAAATAAGCTTAATAAAACATAACTTCGTTCATATCCATATTATCTGTTCTATCAATATAACCCAGTGACCAAACTAAGTGCAATATGTCAATGTTTATTCATAAAGAGTTGGAACCATACCGACAACGACTATAGACAGCGTATAACCAATATATAATAAAATGATAAACATTATACTAAATACACAATATTGAGCGAGATTAGCCATGTTGAAGTTAATGAGCATATATGCATGATCAATGAGCGTAATTAGTCGACATTTATTAATAATAAAGCTAGAATAAAAATAAAAATAGTTTTGGGTAGAGGAAGGCTAGGCGAATATAGAATAATATATAGAACGATAAATGTATGGTAAGAAAGCATATAAAACGATGTCAAAGCTATGGTGTGTATAATGCAATGAGGGGAATGAGTGAAGTGTAATGGAACATATAAACAATAGAATATGTCTAATATATCTTAGAATGCTATAAATTAGTGTGGGATAGAATGGGAATGATATAGGTGAATAGAGTATATATGTGTACTGAATATATGCATACTGGATAATGAATCTACAATGATGAGTATTTGATGATCGACGTCATTCACCACCCGTCATCATGTTCAATAGATTGGGTGTTATTAAAAATAGTCATTTGACCACCAAAAAAACAATAAATGTGATGATGTGCTGATTAAATAAAACTCACCACTTGTCCCCATGTTCATTAGATTGAGTTTGTAGCTCAGTTGTGCGAATGTTACAAAAATTGTTTACTTCAAATTACATTAAATGACTAATAAGTTGTTTAATGTTAAAAGCCATCTTTATTTAACTAATGAATAAGATAATATATACAATCCATAAATTGAATGACATTGTACATAAAGAGACTGAACAAATTAAAATATAGATGAGGGAATGGTTCAAGTAGTAGAATAAAAGAAAGAATAAAAATTAATAGTATAAAAGCAAATATAATTATGGAATATGTCATCAGTAAAACAATAGCTGTAATAAGAAAAATAGATAACAAACAATATAAGCAAATATATTCATAGAACAATGAGTGTAATAAGAATGACAAACATATTTATAGAACAATGTCAACAGTAAAATAAAAAGGATGAATATCAATGCATAAGCAAATGTCATTATCATAAAACATGATGTTATAATTGACAGCTAAACTTTTAAGCATTAGATTTAGTATATAAGCAACAATGTTTATTGAATGTTAAATAAAATACTTGTAAACATACCTATTCTAAACTACGCCTTATATATATACCATTTTTAAATAAGAATATGCAACCATCCTTATAAATTTCACTTGCCATATTATATGGCGCAATAAGTATGACTTTTTTGGGGGCGGGTTCGTCTCAATGAGACTTTTCAGATATTGAATGTAAGTTTTATTGAAATGTTTAAAATGGCAACTACTAATATAATGTTCTATTACATTTAATTCTATTTTATAAAAATGATACTGTTATTATATTATACTAATGTTTATTCTAAATGATCATTTAAACACAAATTAATCCAAACAACTCACTACAATCGATTGCGTAAAAAGATTTGCTGCCCCGAGAGATTAAAATAGATAATCAGCAGATAGATCATCGTAATCTAGATATTAAATTTACACACACACATACACACACGTGTTAACCATTTAACTGCTGTTCTTACTTTTGTTTGTCACTCAAAGCTATCCTACGCGTCATCATGTCCACTGCTACTGCTATCCATCTCTGGCTACGTGCCGAGGTCAAGCCAATGGAACACCGTGCAGCACTTACACCTAGTGTTTGCGCCGAGTTGAAAAAAAACGGTAGGTATACACAATTACTTTACTGCCAAATACTTATAGTTGCATAGGTTTTCGCATTACCGTCGAACGCTGCAATCAGCGTATCTTCAACGATAGCGAGTATGAAGCGTAAGTATATGGAGTGTATTCATACAGTAAACTAATGGGCTATCTTTATTAGAGTCGAGTGCGAGATGGCACCTCATGGATCGTGGCAAACAGAAGCACCAGCCGACGCATACATTGTCGGTCTAAAGGAATTGCCTGAAGAGAACACGCCACTAAAACACACACACATCTTCTTTGCTCATTGCTACAAGCAACAAGCCGGTTGGCAAGATATTCTTGGTCGTTTCCGCGATGGCAAGGGCACACTTTTAGATTTAGAGTTTCTGAACGATCCTCAGGGTAAGTACTGTCAATGCAAATCTAGTCTATACCAGCGATAACAACAATTTATTATTTTGGCATGTAGGCCGACGTGTAGCTGCCTTCGGCTACCATGCTGGCTTTACTGGAGCAGCATTTGGTATTGATGCTTGGTGCCATCAAATACTTGGCAACGGGTAAGACTGATTATTACGATCATTAATCATAGAACAACAAAGTGACGTTTGTTTTTATTGGTCTCTAGCACGCCTTATCCTGCCATTACTCCATATGCCTCAGATAAGGCATTGATCAAGCATGTACAGGATAACCTTGCGGCAGTTGGTAAGAGAATTGGCACTAGCCTAAATAGCATATAGTCTTTATTAATCAATGCTTCTTTAGAGGCCAAGACTGGCCAAAAGCCAAGAGTATTAGTTATGGGCGCCCTTGGTCGCTGTGGACGAGGTGCCGTTGACTTTGCCCGCTTTGCTGGCATTGCCGAGTAAGTAACTTGTTATAATGGTAATCATTTTTATTAATACTGTGTTCTAGTGACAAGTTAATACGTTGGGATATGGCAGAAACCAAGAATGGCGGTCCATTTGAAGAAATTGTCGCATCAGACATCTTCATTAACTGCATTTATCTTAGTCAGCCAATTCCACCATTTGTGACCAAGGAAATGCTTGACCGTCCTGAACGACCATTAACAATGGTGGTTGATGTCAGCTGTGACACGACTAATCCTCACAATCCAATTCCTATCTACTCGGTGAACACCACCTTTGATAAACCACTATTAGATGTGCCTACACAGTATGTAACTACATGGTAATACTACAATAGCTAATTTATTAAATGATATCTATGAATAATAGGAGTCCTCGTCCATTACAAGTCATTGCCATTGACCATTTGCCAACTGCTTTACCTCGTGAAAGTAGTGAAGCATTCAGCCACGACTTACTGCCTAGTCTTTTGGAGTTGCGTCACCGCGAATCGGCACCTGTTTGGACCTCGGCCGAGGCATTGTTTCGTGAAAAAAGCGCACTGTTGTCCTAAACAGAACAGCAGTTCTATTATAACATATTACCAATAGTCATGACGAGTAGATTGTGAGGAATTGATTATAATAAATCCCATAGTATTAGCTGTCTATGACAGGCAGTAAACGAAATTCTGCATAGGCTGTTTCATTGCTATGTTCAGAAGATATCATCATCTAAATGAACAATAATCAATAACACTAGTATAAAAGTATTCATATATTATACACTATAACTTACTTGTAGGCCTAATAGACCATCCTGGTTTGCACGAATAGATGCCTTATTTGCCACGGATAAAGCTTCAAGTGCCGTTTTTAAATGGCTACTTCGATATCTATTAACCATTTATCACTATTAGTCGTTCATAGAGTTGTTCTATTTAATCATTACACTTACCGATACCGAGAATAATCCACGCTTGAAAACGATTCAACAATATCGACATTAGCATTAAAATTAACCTATTAAATTTTTAGTATAATGATCAATTGAATAGTCTATCATTTACCTCAGTACTGCCGGTAATACCATCGGCAGATATATTTAAAAAGGCCGGTTCAGCTGAAGCCGTAATAGTTACTAGATCGCATACTTCAATAGCATGTACCAATGCATCTCGTAACCAATCAGCCTAGACAATTAATATTATTTGCATCATTAACGTAAACATAATAAAGAATAAATCATTTTATTTACCTTCATAATCACTTTGTAATAGAGTGGGGATTGATGCATATCAAAATAAAGCTGTTCAGTCATTTCAATACTTTGTAACTGACATGTCATAATAACTCCATTCTCCTCTAGTCTATCATTTGGCTATTTATTATTGATCATTTTGTATTAATCCAACTATACTTACATTAAACTCAAATCATTATTTTCTTGTAATCGAATAATCAGCGAGTTACTCGGTCCTGGTGGCAATAAAGATGTATTTGTCCGCAATCCACCGCCCAAGGAGCGTCGTTGCGTACCAAATGATTTGCCATCAGTGAAAGATCGACCACTGTTTTCGGTAATATTTAATGGAGCCAGAAAGAGTGCGAGCATACTTAGATTAATACCAAAAATATACGCTTCTTCACGAACTGGTGAATTAAATGTATATTGATGAAACAATTCCTTTTGTAAATATGCAAACGCTTGTAAACTACCAGCATCCTACGCAAATTAACAATGTTAATAGCTATTGACAATAGTAATACAGCTAATACCGCCATTGCTATTACCTCTACAGAAAACTTAATACCATCGTTTGTGACCGTGCAAATAGCCAACTAACCAATGACAAGGTTGATTAGTCAAGTAAAAGTGTAATTCGGTAGACAAACCTCTTTAAAATGAACAGACTTGGTCAGCATGTAGATATGCTGTGTCCCTGTTATTTTCGCCTCAAACTGTGTCATTGCGGCTATACAAGTAAGTGAAGTAGAAACTAACAAAAAGGAAATCGTCAACTCGGCGGTATAGACAAGTCCGACACTCGTCTTTCTTCTTTCCTTTTAAACCTCATCTAGCCGATTCGTTTGTTTTCTGACTCATTGTTACTAGTATGAAGTTGACGTCGTTTGACGCATTTCCCAAGGCAAGTATCTATATAGTATGAACACGTGTGTACACGTGTATATACGTGTGTATATGACTAATGCAACCATTTAACAGCTTGAAGCTACCTACAAGCAACAGCGACGGTTTGGCGGTATTATCAGCATATGTATTTCACTTGTGCTATGCCTGCTTGTTAAGCATGAAATATCCGAGTATATAGGACAACAACAGCACTATAAATTCCTAGTAGATAGACAAATCAATCAGCCACTACAGCTTAATGTGGATGTTACATTTGCCATGAAATGTGAATGTAAGCTATATAGATTTATTCTGTTATAAAAGTATTCACTGTTTAACAAAATAGATCTTATTGCACACGCGGTTGATAATGGAGGGGCTTCTTCCAAGATTAATGGCCATTTACAACTGCAATCTGTAAGGATTTGAAACTATTAAAATAAAATAACTGACTAGTATGATGATAGAAAGATTTTACGGCCGATGGTGCCACACTACTTAGTGATATATTAAATGAAGAGACGAAAAATGAGGGCATCAGTCACAATGACTATAATTCTGGCATGTCTGCATTCAGTATGGATAAGCATGGCAATTCATTGCATCATGCTGTCTACAACGGTAAGTCATTATGCTATTCACTATTTGCCACTTATTCCACTCTAATGATTAGACCATTCGTCTGAAGGCTGTCGATTATATGGGTCATTTGATGCGGCCAAGGTAATGTGAATACTGTAATTAAATACAATAACTAATTTTATTAGATTGCTGGCAATCTACACGTTACCGCACTTGGTCATGGTCATGGTGGAGGACATGTACCACATGAAGGTAAGTAGATATCAGTGTAATTACTAGTTACTTAGTTCATTTTATTACATTAGCTATTAATTTTACACATCGAATTGATCGATTCTCTTTTGGTAAAGAATATCCAAATTTGGTGAATCCCCTTGATAATAGTGTAGAGATCTCAAATGGAGGCAAGTTTATTTGTTAGTTAAAAGCAATGTTCTAATAAATAATATAGATTTGGATAACTTTCAATATTATCTCTCGGTGGTAAGTCTAGTTAATGCACAATATATATAGTTGGCTTACATTATGATTAGGTGCCCACCATTTATCAAAGTAAATGACTAAATGAATGATCAATTATTAATAGTTAACCAATCATTATGATTTATGTATATTAATGTAATTAGCACGATTCTCCAGTCCAATGTTTACCAATCAGTATGCCGTTACTGAATATCATCGGGCCGTTAATTCAGAGCGTAATATTTGGCCTGGTAATACATATATATATATTATACTATTGGCAACATAGCTAACCATCTTATTATTATTATTAGGTGTCTATTTTAAATATACTCTTGAGCCCATTTCAGTCCATGTCACCGAAGGCGATGACCGCTCACTGTTTAACTTTTTAACTAGACTATGTGGTGTCATTGGTGGCATTTGGGTGACTACTGGGCTAATTTATGCCGTTGTTAATACTTTAAGTAATAATAATGGAAAACAAAGCTATACAGAGGTTAAAGAAATGAAGGACTAATAGAGTAACTATATGGATAGTATATATATACACAGCCAATACTATTACTTTATTATTCTTTCTGTTATACTTTTATTAATGTGTTACTTTTCATCATTAATGAAACAGTTTCTTTATATCCTTTACTTGCTGTGTTAATCGCCTAGCAATTTTAGACCAACTATACGATAGATGGTTTTCTACAATTGGAATGGCCGATTGGCATTCCTAATAATAAACATTATAAAATGAGTCATTATTAAATAGAGTGTCTATTAGTATTGATTATAACTATATACACGACAGCTTACCTTTATTGTGCTTAAATCCAAGACATTCACTTGCTGTGCCATAGTCATTTGGGCTCGTTTAGAAGAGGCGGCCATATTCAATAATTGCTGATCTACCATCGCCAATAGCTCTTTTGTCCTTTTCTTCAACTCAATTGGATGCTATGTTGATTGAACTAATGAATATATCATAGTTTATACAACTAGAGGATCACTTACAGGCTGAAGACTGGAACGGCACTTACTAGCTTTATCGGTAATAAGCTTTTCAGTAGCCATAATACCAATGGCTAGATAGAATATAGACTATACTCTTCCTGTTATTCAATAATTACTATAATACACTATTTGATTACCTCAATGATGGCTACAAGTGATCGACAATAGTCAAAGGTAACAATATCATCTGTTGAAATGCTAGGTACTATAAATACAGTTAATTATAATTTAATATGTATGTATGTATATTAATAAAATCACCATTCATTTGTTCAAATAATTTAGTGGTCAATTGTTCAAGCTGCTCCTTCATAATAGCATCCTCTATAAATATATTAATATTAATATTAATCCATTTATACTATTCAAATCGACTACTTGCCAATATCTCCGGTAATTCGCCTTTGTAATAGTTTTAATACTTGAACAAAGTATAACAACGTCTTATCGGGCAACTATAACCACCATTAACATTAATATTAATTGACTATAGATTATTAATCATTTACCTCAGCATTATTGAATTGTTCAAATTGTGTCAATAAGTCATTTGCATTAACATCATTGATATTAAATAGTACAGCAATAATGCGTAATCGCCATGCCTTATTATCAACAAGACTTGACTATATTACAGTTAAGCATTCTATTATTGTCTACACTGCTTCGTATTCAACATACCGTGCTTAAATCGTGTGGAAGTAGCTGTTTTGCCAATGATGATCCATCCCAATGGGAAAGTGGCGGAAATGGTTCATAGTCTCGGTTATCAGATAGTTGAGATAAACGATTACCTACACTTGAATGAACACATATATATATATATATCCTTAATAATCACTTACCTGTATAATCTATATGTTCAAGATTTAGACTAGAAAGGAAGGTAATCAATGTTGGTAATGATTTAGCTGCTTTTAACAGTTCAATTCTGTATTGTTCTTGTCGAATTACTTCTCGCTGTAACGAATTGCTCAATCGATCACGGAATTCAATAAAGTTTTCAATCTATTCATTTATATTGATTAGCACGAATTGCATGGCAGCCATTTATGCTGTAAATTACCTGAGAGAAAGTTGCATGCTTATAGGCTTGGGCAATCATTTCTGGTGTCTATTAAATCACTTTAGTATCGTTTTAATACTATACGTATTTAACTTACCTCAAAGATATTGGAGTTGTAAATAGAGGCAGATGATTCGAGTAGCTGTTCCGCCTCTTCCCATAAACCAAGATCAAAAAGTGTATCCGTCATAAGATAGCTCAATGTGTCATGTTGGACGTGTTTAATATTCAATGTTTCATACAATTCAACTGCTCGTGCGCCACAGCCTGTTATATAGTTTAATAAATATGTAAATATTCAGCGATAATCGACACTTACCCAATAAGCTATAGACACGACAGAGAATAAGTGAATACTGAAAATTAAGATTATCCTTTTCGCGAGCTGCCTCTAGTACTACAGCGAGTGCGGCTAAATAGGCTGTATTATTGGATTGTCTAAATGCTTCAACCAACTTAGCCGATGCCAAATAAACAAGTCCATTAGATGATGGAGTGCCATTATTAAAGTGCTGTTTAAGCTTTTCCATAGCTGCAGTTGCCAATTCAGTGGGCGATGTCAATGCTGTTACAGAAGTGGCCCGATAGATTAGCGAGAATGCATTGGACTGAGCAATAGCACGTGAATCACCCTCAAATGTATCGACTACGGATTGCAACTCTCCTGATAAAGATTTAACCATAGCTTCAGGCCATGATCCAATATATTTACTTAAATCTGCATAACAAGAAGGCTTACTACCAAATATTTTGAAATAAGTTACTATGGCGGCTTTAAGAGCTGAGTAATCAATGTTGTTGCCGTTGTTATTCTGTAATTCAACTAGCACTAAATAAGAACTTCTTTCTGGTGTCTTGGCCAATTTAATTTGTTCGTTAATAAATAGTTCAGCTTCGGCTTTAGCTTCATCCTTTTTGATTCTGCGTAATGTATCGACATAAGTACTGTAGATTGACCAGTCAGATGAGCCTTCTTGTAATTGTTTGACACAGAATTTGTTAAGATCCTCCCATTGTTCGAGTGTCGTCATTAATGGAATACGAAGGCTGTTCAGCTGTAACGGATCATTGAATTTACCAGCCAAATCCCCTGACAGTACACCAAGCGCTACTTCATGCTTATTTTGTGCCATCAATACACTAGCATATAACAGTAACTCTATAGATAGTTTATTATGCATTTAACATTATTGTTATTTAATTAACAATTACCTTCAAATTGTACTATTTTGTTATCTTCAGCAGCCTTGACCATCATACGTTCAGCAAGTGTTAACAGTAACTTTTTCTCTGTATCAGAAGCATTTTTGCTCTGTAATAACATGCAATTTACTGCCCAGAATAGATACTTGTTAGACTTGAATGTTTTATGCATACGTATAGCTAGCTGAATTGCATATCTATTAATTATATGCAATGTATCCATAGTCTATTACTTACTTGATGTTGTGCTTTAAAGCTGTCACCTCGAGCCAGTGCCATGAAGTAATAATTGGCCATTTCTTCACTATGAGGCTGTGCTTTAAATGCTGCTTCATAAAAAGTGGCATTATCATCATCTAGTATACTGTAATTTAGTTGTCTGGCATTTATACATTGTTTAAATACTAACGTAGGCCCAATGCACGATAAACCATTGATACTGGTTGCATAATCGCGGGATCCGTAGGCATTTCAGCCCGAACTAGCGTGCATTGCTCGAGTGATTCATTAGTTTTACCGGCTCGACATAAGGCCAAAGCCTTCAAAGCCTATGTAATGTCGTAGTAACATATTGGTATGAATACTAACATATAGTGTGCTTGTCTATTATAACTCACCATGACTTGTAAGGCAGCGGGATACTTTTTAAGCAATTTATTGCAATGTTGCACCGCCAACTTGTAGTTGTGCTCGTCTATTGCGTCTGTAATGTAACGGACATATATGTACGCCACGAGCTGAGTATTACTGTGTTTATTGCCAATAAACCCACCATAAATAAGACCTATACGCCGCTCCATGTTGAGTAAAAGTCAATGCCCACAGTATAAAAGGTGTTTTCTCCGAAACTGAAACTAAAATAATAAGTGAAAAAGTTAATACACTTTTAATTTGCATCAAAACAATTAATGCAATGTGTGATGTGTGTGATCACTTAAAGTAAAACATGATCCAATTACGATGCAGCACAATATCGATCATGCAAGCACAATCTGATAAACATTTTAGATATTAATAAATTGCAATTACTTAATGCATTAATATTTATAGTAATAATATTTATATGCGTTTTACGTAATTCAATAGATGTCTTGCTTGGTTATAACATTCATGCGTGTTTTAAACGATTTTTGTAATAAAAGCTGCTTTGTTGGCGCGGTTTTGTAGACGATATTTTCTATAGCGTATATATATTGTAAAATAAAACACCATCAAAATGGTAAGTTGAATTGCTTTAGTAATACAACAGAATTAAATGGGTAAAATGAGTTTAGATTAAGTATGCATCTTGCTTTTGGCGCTGCTAGCCAGCACTGCAACTGTATTGGCCTGTGATTCTGGCCTGGTTGTTTATTGGGGCCAAAACTCTTACGGCGTAACCAATAGTGCGGATAAAGCGAAATGGGAGGGCCGTCTAAGCGATTACTGCAACTCTGGTCTTGTAGGCACCGTGGTCATTTCCTTCTTAAATGTATTTGGTCAAGGAAAAGCGGCATCGGCCAATTTGGGCAATCATTGTGATCAGTCGAACGTTTACAGTGGCCACTCAAATGCCTGATTGCTCCACAGTTCAGGACGATGTGCAGACATGTCGTAAAAAGGGCGTCAAAGTGGAATTGGCCATGGGTGGTGCAGCGGGCAGCTACGGCTTTACCAGTGATGCTGATGGCGCTCAATTCGCCGAAGAATTAAACGATTTAGCATTTAGCGGCAAGGGAGATATACGGCCATTTGGTCCTGATGGTGTGGACGGTGTCAACCTAGACATAGAAGATGGTAATCCAATGGGATATACTGGATTTGTTAATCGGTTACGCGAACTTAGTCCTAACGTTCATATTTCGGCCGCACCTCAATGCGTATATCCTGACGCATCACTGGGCAACGTGCTTAAATCGGCACCTGTCGATGCCGTCTACGTTCAGTTCTATAACAATGTTGCGGTGTTCAGGCTTATGGTACAGATGCATTTAATTTCAAGACATGGGCTGATTGGGCGAAGAACGATGCTAAAGTAAAGAATGCCAAAGTGTACTTGGGTGTGCCAGGATCTCCATCCGCTGCTGGCAGTGGTTACATCGATCCAGGCAAGCTTGATGAGATCACCAAGTCTTTAGCCAAGGAATACAGCGATGTATTTGGTGGTATTATGTTGTGGGATGCTAGTCAAGCATTTGGCAATGAGATTAATGGCAAATCTTATGCCCAATCCACATCGGAAACACTTAAGCAAGTCTGCTAGATAAATAATAAACACCACATTTTGTTAACTATAAAAGTTGTGCTTTTGGATATTTGTTCAAACAATGTTGCATATTAAATGAATGTAATTAATAAAATCAATTAAATGGTCAGTTGAAATTAACATGGCAGAGTTTTATTTAATAGAAATTGTTGATTATATTTCATGCTGTTTAATACCACTTTGCTTTGTAAATCATTGTTTTGGCTAAATAAATAGCAAGTACTGTAGCTGTTATATTATAAATACAATCATTGCTACTTCATTAAAATCCATCGGGTATTTTTATTAATTTAACAATAAAAACAGCCTAACATTATTTCTACTATCGCTTTGTTATTCTCTATTGAAGCAGTATCAATAGGGATTCTCGGGATTAATAGCTACGCAATATTGACGTTGCATTTCATAAATTTCGATTAATGACCGTCGGCGTTATTCTGTAAATTTTCCATACGAGTGGTCTCGACTGGTGATCCAATCAACTGGATACTGTTAAGAAGTGTAGGCGTATCCTCATCCTCTGATTGATTAGTTTCAATAAACAGCTAGATTACAAAGCATTATTAGTTGATAAATACTAGAATATTGATAGCAATGTGCTATTTCTTTAACAATTACCACCAAATGATTGACCGATTGGAATTTTACAAATCGAAGTGGCACTGCAACATTCTGGTCATAATCAGTCTGAGTTAGCTCAAGCACTTGTGTTTCTGTGACGCTTTCTGCTTCTCGAAGCCTAGCGTACGAATATTGGCGTATAATTTGACTTTCTTGGGTGCTTGGTCGACACGATCTAGTTTCATGTTGCTAATAAGCTATTTCATGTAATTCTAATGTGCAAAATCACTGGCTTACCAAGGACAGCCGAGAACTTGATAGAGTGCAGTTTGACTGCCTGCTGGAAGGGTATAGAAATCATCAACTGAGCATCCACCTCGCTTTCCAAATGGCCCGATGCTTCAAATAGATTACGCACACCATGATCACCGTGTTGGTTAAGACAGTCGACTTGAGCCACTTCAACTAATGAAGTAATATCTGCGGGTCCTTTTGAGTTACCAGCATCTGAGGCTGCGCCACCTTTGCTGCTAGCATGCTTTGAAATAAGACTGTGCAGACCATTGGATCAGCACCACGAAGATTGTCTACTCTTGGCCGTTCTTGTAAAACTAGACGCAAATATGATGTTTAGTATTGAAATTGAAAAGTATCAATTATTTTTTTACTTTAAAGGTTGGCCTATATATTAGTGTTAAACAAAGATAACTACATAGAATTGACAAGCTTACATGGCAGAAACGTTGGCCATTTGCGCAACTGACTAATTAAACAAAGGCTGTTAGAAAACCAATTGATTATAACATACTAGCTGTCGTTTCTAACCTGTAGCTGATCCACATCGACCTATACGTCATTATAAACAAATATTCTATATAAATACTATTGTCCTTACTACTTACCTTCAAAAACTGCACTTCAGGAAATTCGCGGCTAAGCTTTTCAAATACTGGCGCATCATACGGCACGGCCCGCACCCTATATCGCTGTTAATACAAAATAGTTACCGTGCAAAGGTCTTACAAGTTGCTGTAAAATCCACAACCGTCTTTACCATGCTCGTGATTAGTAATGCTGCTTTCTTGCTAATACTATCTCTTACCAGAGTGGCTGGTGACGCGCCAGACAGCTTTTGACGGAATTCCTCTTCGCTGGTTATTGGTGAACACGGCTCATATTTAAAATATCGATGAGTGATAGTTGAATAGTGGAAGAAAAGAATAGAGTTGACGTAACGATAGCAACTAATTTGCTGCCATTATTCGTAATCGGCAAATGTTTTGTGTATTTTGCACACTATGATTGCTATACTGTGATGTGACCATGGCCATCGACTTGGCCCAATATGTATTATACAGTCTATACTGAATACATAGCTATAGACTAGAACTTAGATACTTTATTATTATTATATGTCATGTGTTTATTAATATAAAGTGAAATACTTTGACTATATGTTATGACCCTTATGAACGGTATATATCACCACAGTGTTTATTTTCATTCGACTGTAATCGGTATATTAACACAGCAAAGATAGTGTACAAAATGAACACAGCAGTGATAAGCTATTTAAAGTTTTTATTTATATATATACTAGTGTTTAAACAAAGCTGAATTGATTGATCATTAACATGCTAGTTATTATGCTGCCTTTTTAATAGTAATGATACGGCTCGCTTGGCATTTGCAAACTAAATCAATATTTAAACGCATTTAATTCACACTTCTATTCGCTTTTATATATTTATAATTTGGACTTTAGGAATATCAATAATACGTGGTCAAGTAAACAGCATATAAACGATTCGTTACAATGCTACACTATTACACTACTAATGTATAAACACTATCGTAAAAAAATATATATATACACGTTTTACTTCAAAATATTCAGCACTCATTCATGTGTTATTCAAAATGGAAGGTTCTATCAAGTGACAATATACATATATATCATGAATGCTTATACATACCTTAATAGGCAATGGCTGCATGGTTTGTTTTAGCATTTTCCATAAAAAATTGAATAATTAAAATGAAAATATATATAAATGTGCAGTCTGCTCAATATGTTTGTTTATTATTTTTTACGATAAATACACTGTTCTCTGCACTTACTTTTTCTACACGTATTTAGAAATAACGAATTATAGATACGATGGCAATTATAAATTGGAATCAGCTTATGATGCTAAGCAGTGCTTTAGCATCGATGTCTGTTGCTCAGCTTATATCTGCTATACCGCGTAAAGTTGAATTACCCAAGAGTAAGTTGTTATGCCAGCTATTTGATACATCATACTAATAATAGCAATACATAGAAATATTTGCACAGGATCCACCACAACCATATTTGGATTTTAATATTCCAGTTGAATTTAATCATGAGGATGAAATATCATGGGATCAGCAATGGCGTGGTATATATGTGGATGTTACGTGTCGCATAAGAAATAACTTTGAGAGTCAATTTCAATTTTTCCAGGTATTTATTAGCTATTATTAGCATCACAAACAGCTAATTAATTGCGGCATCATAGGACCTTAAACGCAATGAAGCATTGTTAGAAAATGATCCTGGACGCCAATATGTTTTACATCCATACAAATCGTTCATTTTTCGAGGCAAACGCTGCTTTGTTATGCCTGAATCGACTAATGAAGAGCTAGGTTCCCACATGGAAACACTATCATCTTCTGATAAAGCCAAAGCAATATTACCATTTTTTATTAAACTAATACGAGGTGGGACTAATCAGTATATTATGAGCATGCAAAATATTAATTAACAAGCTGTAAATAGGTATTAACTATATCCACAAGGTTGGATGGGCAGGTGTTGGCTTTAAAGCGTTTAGTAAGAGCATACCACGTTAACATTTAAAATACTGCTAACTAGACATTATAGATGCCGCTAAATTAGATTCTGATATAAATCCGATTATCAATGTTATGGAGATTGAACAACTAAGACGCATTGAATTTAGAAACAATGCCGTAGTATTGATAGATCCACCTCAGCCAGACCTTTTATATTCCCCTGAATGGATCGAGAATACCAAAATCGATCCGCGTAAAGCTGATCTATGGGAAGTTGGCGAATTTCTTTACCTGAATCAATACAATGATTACTATCTTAGCTCAAGAAGATCTTTTGAACGAACCATAATAAGACTTTTTCTAAGGTACCAGATGTACAACCGAACATTGGTGATATGAAAAAACAATTCAAAAAATTCATGCCTCACTTCAAAAAATTTATTGAAGAAAGCTATATAAATGCCATTAGAGTGGACAATAACAATCGAGCTGTTTTACTAAATACAAATAGTGGCCTCCCAACAAATATCATTGCTACATCGCCATCACCACTCAAACATATTCCTTTAACATCAAAAATACTGAACTTACTAAGCTTTGTGCTAGATTATGATTCTAGATTTAGTGCTTTTAAAACCCATTTACAATTTTTATCTAATGGATTTTTTCAATTGGGAATATATTGTAAAGTTACTAGCGAGTATATACAATATCCCAATGAATATGGGGCCATATTTAGCATGATAAATAAGTTACTGCCAGTCAATGTTGAAGAACGATTAACGCCAGAGCAATATTTAAGTCAGTTTAATAGTAATGCAAATGCTAATCGTTTGAATCCATCTGGTCAACAACCTTTATCATAAACAATCGCTTTTAGTAATAAAAACTAATATTTTTATTCAATTGCCTTTCCTATTAGCATATTGCATCAAATATGTTTATAGTGAAATAATCAATGCTAAAATAGCCGGATGATAGCAGAAACAAATAAATGGATATACCATAATACCTGCACGATAATAATCGCTCGCCAAGTGTGTCAGTATGCTGACTGGTGTTGGTAATAAGCCAATTCATTGCCGAGTAATAGCAGACTTGGTGGAGAAATCAGAACAAGCGCAATAAATTGAACAAAACGAAAACCTTTCAATTCATGCGTAATACTTGGCACTGCTTGATGGGTAAGCAGCAGTACAGGTGGTGTCACAATTGAGGCTACAATAAGAGCA
>JAHLTZ010000114.1:0-26011 GCA_025786725.1 Syncephalis fuscata
ACGGTGCAGATGACTGCTCTGCTAAATAACTGTTTTTTAATGAATCTTGCTTGCCTGTTACAACAATATCTTCTGCTGTTGTTGTTGTTGTTGTAGAATAAGTAAGTTGCTCGCTTGTTTCACTAACATTTATTCGCGTATCATTTAAAGTCGATCTGGCAGCTTTAAAAGCAGCTCGAGTAGTTGTATTTGTGCTAGATTCATTGGACGATGCTGACTCCTCGTCATTAAATGTCATTGGCTTCAGTATACGTCGTTTTCGTGCATCCATACCATCACCTCCTGTATCAGAACGGGCCGGTGATGCATTAGCTGATGCACGTGCTGCAGCAATGACACACCAATTTTCACTTTGCCATCGGCAAATTCAATTACATCTTCGTTAAAATCCATGCCATGATCTGACATCTATAATTACCATTAGTAATTTCATTATTAGTACATACAATCTATTAACATTATGATCCACTAATTACACACACCTCATCCCATTTCTCATCAAGTACTAATTTATCTTTAGAACGGGCTTGAAGTGATCCCGTTGTGTTTATTGTACTATATGACTGTTTCATTCCTATTTAACATTAAGCATTTAATATTAATAATAATTAATAATACATATGATTAATATACCATAATAGTTGTATTTGGCTATATGCAACTTACCTGTAGTCATACTGTTTGCTGTTGTTATTGCTGTAGTAGTAATAGTCGTATTATTATTACTAAATTTTCCGCGAGATGAATAATGTGCTATAATAAATACCATCAACTATATAGTTAGCATATAATGCATATGTTCATTTCCGCGTAATGCAGCCGCCGTGTAACGATGTGCCCCTTAAATTCTATCACTGCTTGTTCTTACCTTTGGTCTCTACTTTATTGGCTTCCGCTGCTGTTGGAAATTCCTGATCATTGGCGGCAGAAATTGCTTTTTTATCAATAGACAATGCGCCTGATGCACCAGTGTTATTTCTGGCCGTCTTTGGCTTCCATACCGCAGACGATTGCGTGCAGTTATCATCGCCGCCCTCGTCAAGGTTGCTATTATCTATCTGTGTATTGGCCAACATTGGTTTACCCCAAACAGGTCCATTGGCCGCTATAGAAGGTTGTTTAGTTTCCATACGTTTACTAGGTATATCCACCGGTAGTGGTGCAACAACAGAGGTGCGGGTACGCGAGAAATTGCGTCCATGGACGCCAACGCCATTGGTGCGTTTTGACGACGAGACGGAGGCGGTGGAAGCAGACGAGCTTAGCTCTGCATAGGTACCCGATGAAGGATCGCCCGGCATAGCGATAGCCACCGAGACGGCTCTTTAATAGTGCCACACACACGTAGCAAGTACGTTGAACGGCGAAATCAACACACTAGCACACTCGTTAACAGAGACTACAATCCACTGGCACACGTGTTCCAAGACCACCTAGACAGACAGAAGACAAATAGAAGGCAATAGATACGCAACTATACGCACACACAAACAAAATATCAATCGCAGGAATAAAGCTGTCGTTTGCGGCGGTTCTAATACGAAATGGAAATGAATTTAACTAGTAGTCAGTTAGTTTAGTAGACAAGGAAATAATCGTGTAATCGTACAAGGCCGGCGGCGATCGGACAATAAAAGGTTCGCTAGCGTGTAACTTGGGTATAACTCCGCTAGAACCGTACGAAGCACAACCAATACTGGTCGGTAATCTCGCAATAAGCGGTAACAGTGGTACCAAAGAAAAAAACGTCAATGGAACCTGCAGGTATGTAAAAAAAAAGAACCATGAGCCAAGCCACCTGGGGAAAGGCAGTCAAGGAAAACTAAAAAAGATAATATGAGAAAGAATAGAAATAGAAAGAATAAGTGTGAGCGAGTAGAGAAAGTAAGAAAAGAGAGTAAAGAGAAAATAACCGGTGGAGGTCAGCTATAATGGTATAAAGCAAACGAAACAGATAAAGCGAGTGGATAAACGAATAACAGGACGGCAAAGCGTGCACTTGTGGTCCGAGTGGTGGTGGTGGTGGTGTGTGTGCCATAGTTGGCAGTTTAAAAAAGACAAGTACGAGGCGAGCATGGAAACGAATGGATAGCACACCTACAGATACACAGATACATACACACGCACACACACACAGATACACACATCACAGTGTACAATATTATATAACATGTGCTATAGTCGGGTGGGTTATTGTTACCATGATGATGCTGATGGTACCAATATGATAATATGATAATGGTAATAGACATAATGTTCATTGATTATGAATGGTTGAGTGTTGAGCGGCGTAAAAAGCAGGTCGGACGAGGCCAACATGCCGTGTTTGGTGAAGGCCAAAGGTGACCACGATATTAAAAAACAAGCATTTTCATTCCGATACACACACCACACACATACACACATATGCACGCGTGCCTATGACTGGCCACCATGCGTTGTTTACAGGGACAGCAGCAATGGCATCAATGTCATTATCATATGTATTCATATGAATGATCTATACTTTGTTGTTCGTAAGCCAGCTCTGGGAATAAACACCATGCCATTTAATAAAGCATTATTCACATTAGCATACGATGGTTGATTTCTTCCAATGCAAATTACACAAACGCACTCCCTTAAACTAAAGTGACAGGTGGGAAAGAACGTGGTCCGTTCACCTCTGTACGCCCACCATCTAGTTAGCTAGATGCGGTGCTATGTACATCCACCAGTCTGGTCCTCTTCGTTGATGTCATCCATGCATTCATTGCTTAACCGCTGCTCGCTATCATTACATTGGTACTTGTACATTGCATAAAAGTAATGACTTGGACGGTTCCATTGAACTACGACAAGTCGGTCCACACCATACACATAGACTTATATGCACACGTGTGGGCAAACGCATATGCTCTGTTTTATTGCTATACTCGCCATCATGACGACATACACTAAAGAATAGTGAACCGTTGACCACGACTAGCACGCAGTTTTCAACCGTCTAAAGTCGTAACAACATAGATAGAATGATGAAATAAAATAATAGTTGCGTCACTAACTAGTTCTTCTGTCCTCCATTACACTCTTACTTCACCCCGCATAGTAAGCATAATAGCATAATAGCACTCCATCCTATATAACACTTACCGTAGACAAAATAAGCAATGTTGCAAAAGAGTAAAGTTAGAAATAAAGGAAAGAAAAAGGACAGGCATGCACGGACACACCATTCAATAGTGCTATTGATGCGGGGTTGAGCAAGCCTCACAAGTTACAGGCTATGTGTGGCTATTTGTAGATAGACAGTGTAAATATCCGTCTATTTTTTGTTGATTAAACTGGTTTTCTTTGTTCATTCATTTTTGATGATGGGTTCATCGAGTTACATCCATGTATCTATAAAAATCGTCATATTGACATTCATTGTAGGAACCGGTTCTACATTAATGCAGTAACCATGACGTCATGGACCCTTCTATTACACAGACCATTTATTCTGATACCACTTTCATTACATTGTGTTTTTTAATGCATTCAAGTTATTGGTATGGTCGATAAAAAAATACCATTTGATCAAGTATATAAAGTAATAGTTTACCATAATTTGTAGGTATGCGCTATAACACATTAATAGAATGCAATAAATCACAACTATACTTACTTGTATGGGTCAATATAAGATTGGCCCAGCCTTTAAATATTTCAGATAATTCCCAATGATCCCAATTACGTAACTGAATACTACAGTTAAATTGCCTTTGCCACCATTTAGTGATAATAGATATTACTGGTGGTAGGCCGTAAGCAAGTATTAATGGCATTTCCTTGACACTAGTATCTAGATAATAAATGATTTGGTAAACAAACAGTTATATAAAGCAACATTGTTTACCGTGTTGGTATTCTGCTCTCTTATAGAAATCCAAATAAGCTTGGTTTCATATGGCTGCTGTTGCTGCTGTTGTATTGCTAATCGTAGAGTATTATAGCTATAATATTACACTTTTAAGAATAAAAATTGTGAGCAGTGACAAAGCAACAAAGAAAGGAGAGAGAATAAAGATAGTGAGGTAGTCAAATAGTGAAATATTAATGCAATAAAGTATGGTATTAATATCATTATGGATTTAATATTTAAAGATGGCTTCAATCAGTAAATCTATAACAAATTCTCAACTGAGCAGGTTTTGGTCATAAAGCTAATTAAAATTCGAGTAAAAAGGCTGTTTTTATTATTATGTAACATTACTACGTATTTATAGCAATGCTGGAACTCTGATAGTAGCAAATATTCTAGAAGTAAATGGTAGAGAAAGTGTTGAATGCAATGAATACGAGTAAAGCTTAAATTTGAAAAATTGCTATTTTATGTAATTATTTAATTATAACACTACATTAAGTATACATTTTGTTTAGCAAATTAAGCAATAATAGCATTATCACAAATTATAGCCCTATAATATGTATTAGTAGTATTTGGTTGGTCACTACAATGTTTTATAACACTAACGATTGCAATACATAATATAAAATAAGTTTATAAACAAGTTGTTTAATGAATAATAAAAAATAAATAGCAATTAAAACGACACATCTATTATTTTGTAGGCTTTGTTATTTTCCATCAACATCGCGTTCCTTGTGCTAACTGTATCGTTTAATAAAAAGGGATGTTTAATTAAGTCGTTAAGTTTCACAATAATACCGCGACGACCATATGATGTTTTGTACAAATACTCTGAATTTGTTTTGCCCAGATTTTTAGTATGCTTTGAATGAATTAAATCTATTACCGTAAATGCACCATCGGGCATAGAGTAATAAAGAATAAATCTTTCAATACATAATGAAAAAAGACTATTATATAAGATTGTATCTGGCATGTGAATAGCTTTAAGTCTAATACATAAAGCTTTTAGATTGATGCGTGCTAATATAGCGCCATCCCTTATGCTGTGAACTGTCCATTCTTTTTCAAATACAACAAGAATGCGTTTAGAACTAAATAGCGGCACTGTACCACGAAGATAATCGTTACGTGTCCAAATGGGCTTTACATCTTTAATGCAAACGTTTGAGTAGCTGCATTTCGTCGAAATCATGGCCAAGCCTATTTTATTTCCTCTATCTTCGTTCAACATATTGGCATTAAACGGGAAATTATGTTCAATTAAAACTCGATTATCATCCAGTTTTTTAACAAGAATTTTAGAGTCATCGTATTGCTTAAAACGTATTTCTCCTTGCATTAGACAGCGCGGACCATATCCTAGATGGCAATTTGAAAACTCCCATACGTTCCATTTGACTGTAATAGTGGTATATGAGTAATGTAATGATCTAATAAATATAGTTGCTGTTTCTTTAGTAAGTCTCAATAAAAAGGCTTCACCATAATGAGTTGTAATAGCACCCATGCACCTTTGCCCATTTGCAAGATCGAAAACGCGAGTTATCGGCACACTGGATTTACCCATATCTTTGAGTGCTGGTTCCAAATAATTTATCATCATCCAGCGGCCACGAATGCTTGCATTATCGCATAAGCAGGAAAATTGACGTGGTTGCATAGTTGAAGCTAGATGCAGTGGCCAAATGGAAATAACATATGGCGTTATACTAAATTCTGCGCTATCTGCTTGTTTAGTAGTAGTCACCACAAATTTGTCTGATACCAGGCATTGAGTTGCATAATATTTATAGTTCACATCATTCCAAAATAACTTACGCAAGCGCCAAAATCGTTTAGTGGATGTTTCTCCTATTGGCTGGCATTGCTCAACAATGAAACATTTCCACAGATCAGTATGATAATGAGCAATTCGCTGCAATACAATAGATTGCATGTTGTTTGATTTCTTTTTCACTATATCCTTGACTGGATATGGCTCGTCTTTAAGCCAATTTACATCAGTAGCACGCCGATAACAAAATGCATGAAACCATTGGATATGCTGGTTATTTGGCCGAGCACTGCTGATTGTTTTTTAATTTGTGATGCTAACAGCTTTGACACGTGTACAGTCTTCATATACCAGCTCAGCCATTTTATCTCGCTTTCATCATCAATATTATAATACTGTTTATATCGCTGGTGCCAGAAATTATTTTGTTGGCTAATACAATACCACAACCATTTACAACAACATGAAAGCAGAACAAGTGATTTGTTGTTGGCAAATACGGCAATATGCCTAATAACAACTATAGGAATATGGTCCATTGTACATAAGTAAATAAGACAAAAAAGAATAGCAGCTAAATTGTCAAAAACTACTCATGTCAATAACGTTTTATTAAAAGATAAACAATTATAACACGTGGCTATAATGAAAAAATACAAAGCGTGTATTTTAAATATATATGCTGTGCAACCTGCAAAGGCCTTGAACCTTTGAAGCAACGCTCTATTTACAATATAATTACTATACTAACACTATCTATTTCAACTAACATGGTAATGTTTGTTCTGTATTGTAGTATTAGTATAATATTATCTTTTTTATAAATGTGCTAATATAACAATTACACATCCATCTTAACAATAATACTAGTGACTTATTTAGCTAATTGTCATTTTTAATTATGTTAATGCTATTATACTTATATATGTGTGCATTGTGTCATTTTATTTTTATTTTTAATTTAAAAGTTTATAAAATTTGATATTTAATTGATTAAGTTAAATATTGTGTATATTCAACATTATTATACAGTTTTTATGAACAATTTACTAGTCATCATGTGATTTAATGGTCAAATGGCTTTATTTAATAACACTCATAATTACTATATTATTTCATATATAAAAAATAAATATGCAATAAAAAAACATAAATAACGGTAAGGAGGTTGTAGTAAATATATTTATGAATGAACAAACAAAATGAACTGAGATTTATTAATAATAAAGCTAGAACAAGAAGAGCAGCTACAATGGATAGTGCGTAGTTATTATACAATAAAATAATATGCAAATAATGAATATACAATGTTGAGCAGCGAATAGTAATTTTAAAGTTATTAAGTATATATGCATGAGCAGATGACCGACATAGTCGAAATTTATTAATAATAGTGCTAGAACAAAAATAAAACCAGTTTTCGATGGAACATGCCGAGGCAATAATAAAATGTTATAAAATAGAATGATTATACAATGGGAAAAGTAAAATGTGACATTAAAGTGCATATAATGTAATGAGTGGAGTGAGCATTTGTGCTAAGCATTATGTGTTAGCATTTGTGCTAAGCATTATGTGTTAGCATTTGTGCTAAGCATTATGTGTTAGCATTTGTGCTAAGCATTATGTGTTAGCATTTGTGCTAAGCATTATGTGTTAGCATTTGTGCTAAGCATTATGTGTTAGCATTTGTGCTAAGCATTATGTGTTAGCATTTGTGCTAAGCATTATGTGTTAGCATTTGTGCTAAGCATTATGTGTTAGCATTTGTGCTAAGCATTATGTGTTAGCATTTGTGCTAAGCATTATGTGTTAGCATTTGTGCTAAGCATTATGTGTTAGCATTTGTGCTAAGCATTATGTGTTAGCATTTGTGCTAAGCATTATGTGTTAGCATTTGTGCTAAGCATTATGTGTTAGCATTTGTGCTAAGCATTATGTGTTAGCATTTGTGCTAAGCATTATGTGTTAGCATTTGCGCTAAGCATTATGTGTTAGCATTTGTGCTAAGCATTATGTGTTAGCATTTGTGCTAAGCATTATGTGTTAGCATTTGTGCTAAGCATTATGTGTTAGCATTTGTGCTAAGCATTATGTGTTAGCATTTGCGCTAAGCATTATGTGTTAGCATTTGCGCTAAGCATTATGTGTTAGCATTTGCGCTAAGCATTATGTGTTAGCATTTGTGCTAAGCATTATGTGTTAGCATTTGTGCTAAGCATTATGTGTTAGCATTTGTGCTAAGCATTATGTGTTAGCATTTGCGCTAAGCATTATGTGTTAGCATTTGCGCTAAGCATTATGTGTTAGCATTTGCGCTAAGCATTATGTGTTAGCATTTGCGCTAAGCATTATGTGTTAGCATTTGCGCTAAGCATTATGTGTTAGCATTTGCGCTAAGCATTATGTGTTAGCATTTGCGCTAAGCATTATGTGTTAGCATTTGCGCTAAGCATTATGTGTTAGCATTTGCGCTAAGCATTATGTGTTAGCATTTGCGCTAAGCATTATGTGTTAGCATTTGCGCTAAGCATTATGTGTTAGCATTTGCGCTAAGCATTATGTGTTAGCATTTGTGCTAAGCATTATGTGTTAGCATTTGTGCTAAGCATTATGTGTTAGCATTTGTGCTAAGCATTATGTATTAGCATTTGCGCTAAGCACTTTTCATGCAACTAACTACATATCCGCTTTATTGAACATGAAACTGAATGCTGAATAGTATTAATCATTAAAATATTTATTATTGTATATTTATTATCTAGTACGCATATATCGTCATTGCAATACTATGTTATTATGTTTACGCTGTTTTATTTCTAGATTTCTTTTTTATTTGCATACTCATTAATCCACCATGTTCCTATTTCACTTAAACTTGTTATTACTGTGAATATCCATTGATCTGCCCTATTAGCATTAAAGCCATAGCCAATTTGCATTAACTGATTTGTCTACCAGACAGTTACACAGTACATATATGCATGAGCAAATAAATGTAATAATTTAAATTTATTAGTAATTGAACTAGCATTAAACGAACAACTGTTTTGAATGAAGTGTTGATATTATACAATAGAATGATATAAAGTAGAATAAATGTACGATAGACAGGTATAAATAACGCTGTTGAAACTATAATACAAGTAATGCAATAAGTAGACTGGATGGAATATATTATAATATATAAAGAATAGAATATATTTAGTATACATAGTAATAACACATACTGTAATAATATATGCGTACTGGATAATAAATCTACGATGATGGGTATTTGATGATTGATGTCACTCACCAACTATCATTATGTTTAATAGATTTAGTGTGTAATTTAATTACGTGAATGTTCTTGAAAATAGTCATTTGATTTTAAATCATACTAAATAGTTGATGCTTATTAAAATCTATTAATAAAAGTCAAATGCTTATAATAAAATTATAATACAATAAGTAAACTAAGCAAAGTATGTTGAAAACTATAATAAATAAAATATTATTGTTATTAATAAAATAATATGACGATGACTATACATCGTCATGGTTCATGTGTTAGTTCATATAAGTGTGTTGTAATCCTCTATATGATTACTCATAGGACAGCTGTTGGTGTCAAAATGATAGTAATGGCAAGTCATTAACAGTTACAGGATGTGCTATGAAAATACTCAGACAAAATTTAAAGTTTATTACAATGTGTCTTTTCTTGATGCATCCATGTTGTTGGTATGGCCAATAAGAAAAGCCATTTGATCAAGTATATAGAGCGATAGATTGCCATACTTTGTAGGCATGAGCTATAACATATCAATAAATGCATTAATAAATATACTAATAAATATAGTATTGCTTACCTCAATTTGGCCATTGCAATTTAGATAAAGTGTATCAAGTCGCATATGAACAAGTTGGCATCTATCTAAACGGATACGGAAATAGCATAGAAACTGCTGATGTAACACTGATAATACTAAACACACGATTAATGATAACGACACCTTTGCACACACATAACTTACCATTGGTTTGGTCTTTAGACACAACTAAGTCACTTGTATTATCGCCATTGCCGGCATGACAACTAGTCAATATATTAATTAGTTTATATTTACATATACGTAGCTTACTTACGGTCGTGCACATGTAATAAGCTTCATAATTTCCGGCCTAACTGTAATATAATCCATGGCCGATATTTGCCGAGGAAGCTTGTACTTAAGATTAATTGTTTCTTTAATATCAGTAAATTGCACTATTACAGTGGCCATTATATTAATAAAATGCAATAAATCACAACTATACTTACTTGTATGGGTCAATATAAGATTGGCCCAGCCTTTAAATATTTCAGATAATTCCCAATGATCCCAATTACGTAACTGAATACTACAGTTAAATTGCCTTTGCCACCATTTAGTGATAATAGATATTACTGGTGGTAGGCCGTAAGCAAGTATTAATGGCATTTCCTTGACACTAGTATCTAGATAATAAATGATTTGGTAAACAAAAAGTTATATAAAGCAACATTGCTTACCGTGTTGGTATTTCTGCTCTCTTATAGGAATCCAAATAAGCTTGGTTTCATATGGCTGCTGTTGCTGCTGTTGTATTGCTAATCGTAGAGTATTATAATTATAGTTTAAATAATAATAATTACATTAATTTAATACCTACTAGAAATCTCAATATTAACACTAACAATCAGCGGTGTGTGTGTTTGTGTTGGCTGATCATGGGACACATCTATAATATATATATATATCATTAATTGTGTATAATATACGGCTATAGATTACTTACTAGGTGGTGACGCTGAAAGTGGTGGTCGACTGGTCGGCGGCCAGGCATTTGGCGATAATGGCTCAATAATACAGTTTACTACTTCATAACAAATAACTTCTGATTCAGCTGTCATGTTCTGTTCTTCGTTATTCGTCATAAATGATAATGAGTTATTTGCATTATCACATCCGATAAACACCTGTGATAATTCTTGCGATAGTATCTTTAGCAGTGCTTTTTCATAAACTCTTGTATTGCTGTAACTAAATTTATGCCATTTTGAACACATCAATGTCTGCCATGATTTCTTCCATAAAAACTCTAGTTAAATAACACGTCGTAATCATTAATGATACTATATACTGATTATTGTTCGATTTATCAATTACCTAGTTCAGAATTCATATTGCCTCTCCACATATCACTTGAACTTGGATCAAACCTTATGTCACTTTGGCTTGAACGGTTCTGAGTTCCATCGTTGAGGGAATAGGATGCATTACTATTACTACGCAAATTGGCGCGTCTAGGTGATGAAAATGACGATGTTGGGCTAGTCTCCGGCATAGTATGATCGTCCGGTTCAGATGGTAATATTGTCTCATTCATAGTGCAAGTGTTTATATACTCGTAATTGCTATAGTTGCAAACAAAATAATAACAAAAATAACGCGTTTTGTTACAAGTACTATACTCTGCTATGAACGTGGTCGTACTTGGTTAGTATATATATATATATATATATATATATAGAATGCAGCAATTGGTATACAGACTTTGTTCAATAAGCAATAAAATAGCGAGTAGTTTAATTCAATTATTGAATTTCTTTAATCTATTTGATTCAACTTAATTCAGTTTAAACTTTGTAATTAATCATCGTTCTATAATATTGATTATCGGTGTTAAATGACATTTATTACTTGGTATTCACTATTTTACTCAGAATAAAATAGATTTTATTTTTTATTTTTTTTTCAATCACATTTACACGCACACACTGATTTGTGCTTTTCTTCTCCGTCGCCACTATTCTACTTGTCAGTGAATGTTACCCTTTGAATTGTTAGTATGGCGCCGCGTACTGATAGTAAGAAGGCTGGAGGCAATGCTTCAGCTTTAAAGCGTTTAAAGGATTCGCTGAAAACTGCCGGTTTAATCGGTCCAGCTGCAAAAACACAACATGGCAAGAAGAAACATAAGCAGCAACGGACACAGGCCAATACTTCAGACGCTAGTCTACGTGCCGAACGTAAAAAGAAACTAGCTCAAGTAGAAAGTGCACTTAATCCATTCGAGGTCAAACTTACTCGTCAAAAGCATGAGGTAGTAGGGCGTAAAACGAAAGGTGCAGTGGGTCGTCCAGGTGTCACTAAACAGATAGGTGAAGAAAAGGTAATTAGATTTTATCTATACTCTAATATGTTATTAACAAGAGTGAAATAATAGAGACGACAGACATTGTTAATCGAAATGAAAAGAAAGTCGAAATCAGGCGGTATTATTGATCGTCGATTTGGTGAAAATGATGCAACAATGTCATTAGAAGATAAAATGCTTGAACGTTTCACTAAAGAACGTCAACGTCAATCGCGTGGGCGTAATTTTAATCTTGATGATGGCAGTGACGAAGAAGATGGCGGCCTTATGGGTCTTACTCATATGGGCAAATCACTAGCTGATATGGATGAATTTGATGACTATGGTCTTGCAGTCGATGAAGATGATAACGGCACTACCGCCAATAGTAAAGGAGCCATTGATCGTGATACAGTAAGCCAGTTGCATTTTGGCGGCTTTGAATCAACACCGGGTGAACCAAGAAGCCGTGCCGATATTATGAAAGAAGTTATTGCCAAGAGTAAAATGCACAAGCATGAGCGGCAACAAGAGAAAGAAGTAGATGAAGCACTACGAATGAAGCTTGACGAGGATCTTGGCGCCATTCAGTCTCTATTATTTGCGGCTACACCTTCAGAAAGTAGTAGTAGTGTTCTACAAACGGCCCGTCGAGGATTACCATCACAAAGTGCACTGTTTGGCAAAGCACAAGCATTAAATGAGGTAAGCTAATATTTTATAATTAAACAATTGAATAACCATATAATATTGTAGGCGGCACGAGAAAAAGCAGAGGAGGAGGAGGAGGAGGAAGATAAATCTAAAACATTAAATTATGACATGTTAGTACGTGAATTAGCATCAGATAGACGTGCTCATGCCACTGATCGTACAAAAACGGAAGCTGAATTGGCGCAAGAAGAAAAAGAGAAATTGGAACGAGCAGAGGTAAATAGAATTATTTATAATGATATAGATTAGAAATTAATGTTATTAATATTAATAGAGACATCGTAAACGTCGTATGGCTGGAGAAGATTCAGATACTGAAGATGAACAAGAGTCAGCCGCTGCCAAGAAGCGTAGAAAGGGAAATGCACCACAAGGTGATGATATTGAAGATGATTTTGTATTAGATGAAGATTTAGTTGATCCAACTGGATTTGGTAGTGGATTGCGTGTAGCCAGTGATTCAGAAGATGAGGATGAGGATGAGGATGAGGATGAGGATGGGGATGACAGTGAAGATGAAGAAGACAGTGATGAGGATGAGGACAGTGAAGACGAAGATGAAGAGGATGGATCTGATTTAGATATTGATAGTAAAATACAAAATATAAAAGCAATAATTCGTTCATCTATAAAAAAGACTAAAAATGAGGAAGAAGAAGAAGAAGAATTAAAGGAATCAACATCTAAACAAGAAATACCATTTACTTTTCCAGCACCTGAAGATCATTCAGCTTTTTTACATCTAGTTAAACATTATAATGCAGAAGAGCAGTTTATTGTAGTTAAACGATTACGCACCATATATCATATTAGTTTAGGAGCAGCTAATCGAGAGAAACTACAAGTACGTATTAGACTATTATAACAATATAACAATAGTATACTAATATAATGAATAGACATTGCTAGTTGTTTTACTAGATCATGTTATGTATTGTGGATCATTGGTAGTACCTCAAGTTCAAGTAGTTAATAAACTATTTCCACATATTTATGAATTGACCACTCAATTCCCTGAAATAGCCACAGAACATACACGACAAGTATTACAACAATGGCAATCAGATATGATATCCGGTATGAATCAAGGTAAGTCACTATTAATACTAGTATTCATATTTATATTTATATTTATATGTTATTATTAGATGACATAGATGCACCACCTACATTACCATCATCAAGTGAATTACTCTTTTTACTGGTTATTATGCGTTTATTTCCTACTTCTGATAAATTACATCCAGTAATTACTCCTACTTTTCTTTATATTGGCCAGTGTTTGGGTCAAATGCCTGTACGTACTGGTCGAGATGTATTGGCCGGTCTTTTATTATGTCAACTTTACATTGAGGTATGTATTAATGAGTCGTATTGCTATCTATAGTATTGTTAACATTTCTATGTTATGAATAGGCTCAGTCAATGTCTAAACGTTTAATGCCTGAAGTATTCAATTATTTATATAGATTACTTGCAGCATTGCCCCCAACTACGAATACTAAATCATCAGTAACATCTACTGAACTACCTGGCTACTTTCCCAGTGCTCTATCATTGCCTGATACATGGACATTGACTCAAGCTGATACACTAGTGTCGATAGAGCCGGCACCATTAGCATTTAAACAATTGAGTATTAAACAAAAGGATAATCAATTACCATTATCAAATGATATCAAGTAAGCAGCAATACTAACAATAGTGTATTAAAACTAATGATATCGATTAGGATTTCTGCATTTTATTTAATCCTCCAACTTATTCAACGATTGGCCGAGTTATCCGTTGGTTCATCCGCTTTCCCTGAACTATTCCGGCCAGCCATTGATTTATTACAGCCATTGACTAAACTTGAACTATCAACAACGGTTATGGTACGTTATTAGATCATTATTAACACTATAATACATATTTATTAACTTTTGTATAGACACGTCTTAATAGCGTTAACGAACAACTTAATAGGATGATTAAATTGGCTGTTCAGTCACGTAAACCACTACAGCTACAACGTCACCGTCCTATGGCTATTCCGTCACATCAGCCTAAATTCGAAGAAAACTACTCGGTTGATAAACATTATGATCCAGATCGTGATAGAGCAGAGACTCAACGCTTACGGGCAATGCATCGTAAAGAACGTAAAGGTGCAATGCGTGAATTGCGTCGTGATAATCAGTTTATTGCCACGGAACGGGCCCGTGAACAAAAGGAGAAAGATGATGCGTATAAACGCAAAATTCGTCATATTACTGGACTACTTACCGACGAACAAGGCGAGAAGAATAAATTGGAACGCAAGGCACGAAAATAATAGACAGGCATTCGCGTATTATTTGCATATTAATATAGTTAACGACATTCATGTAGTTGCTATAATTATGGTTATAATGATGATTGTTGTTGCCGCTTTATTCTTAGTATAATTCATATAATTAATATAAACGATATTAAACTTTTCTCTTTCTCTCTTTCTCTCTTTTTCTCGTTATTAATAAGGAAAGAAAGTGTGTTATAGTTTGATTAAGGGGAAAACATTTAAAAACTATAACGCTTATTACTCTTTAGGTAATCCACACATTGCACAGTCAGCACCTGGCCCCTCGTTAAGGAAGGTACAATGTTTACATTGCCATGGACCAGCACTATTTGTTCCACTGTATGGCTGATCTGCAGTATTGCCACTGCCATATGTATTGGTAGTGGATGTATGTCCTCCCGTAACTGGAATAAACAAATAATATATATATATATATATATAAGTTTAGTGTTATACAAATAAACATAATACATAATACATACCCTCTTTTAGTAAACCAATTAATGCTTGCCATCCATCCATTGACTGTAGATCACTTGTTGATACAGTATTAGGTGAAGTTATAAATTGTCCAAGTAGAGCAAGTTCTTCCTATATAAATACAGCAATATTAGTATATGTATATACATATCGATTACAGCCATATCTTACCTTGCTTAATATAGATAAATCATTAATGGATAGCAGTAAATGAAAATCGGATAATAATACCGGCAACTGATCTGTATTACCATCAAGTATAGGTGACAAGTAGCGCTTTATTTCAACGGCGTCACCTTGTCTTAATGGTCGATTTTCAATTGAAAATTGATTTGTATCGTTAAATAGCGGCAATGGATTTGTAGGTGCACCATGAGTTAGCTATTCATTAATCAGTCAATTAGTATAATTGGCATAATAGCGGCAACTCCATACCGTAACAAGCCAGTATTCAACTGGGAAGCATGGCTTAGCATTACCACTTTCTTGTGAACCATATTCATTTTTACGTGAATAGAATACATCGGGAATGTATCGACCGGGTGCCTCTGGCTTTACACGTAACAAAGATGGATTGATACTCGGTTCAATAAGATCGGCTTGTGACATGGCCATTGCCTCATTAGATACTTGGTATGCACTAACTTCTATTTGATTTTGTGGATCACCTAATAGATAGCCAATAAGCTAGCTATTCCATACTAAACTGTAATCACTTACCGGATACAACACAAGAGACAAATCGACTACCAAATGAACTGGTCGGTGACTTTTTCGTCATATATGGATGGCGTTGTTGCATTACAGCGGCAAATTGGCATTCTTGTGCTGACATAAAGAAGGATTTAATATGTCGTTTGCAAATAACACCGCCTTTGCCTTGGCCGTCATCCATCAAATCTGTCCATATCATACCAACCTATAATATAAAATAAGGAATTTAGCAACCAATTAATCGTTAATTGGCTATCTATCGCCACATACTGCCAACTTACTCGAGTTAGACCACAAGCAGCGGCTACTTCATCGGCTCGACAATCGCCTTTAAAGTCTGGATCATCAACACCGGTCACTTCTACCCATAATGGATCGCATTTTTGATCTGGTTCGTAAATTGCTTCAACAACCGCTTTAACGCCCAAAGGCACTGCGTCATATTGTTCGTATCTTCCATAAAGCCAGCCAAATCGCTGGGCACCACTATGTCGCCATGCATCTAGAAAACGATTGATAATCTGCTGCGAGGAAAATTCAACATGATCAACCATTCGAAATTCCTGTCGTTTTAAAGTAACTGCACTTGGCTGGCATTTACTACAAATACTTTTAGGCCAAGGTGCATGTCCATTCTTGCAGTTTGGTTTTACTCGATAGTCAGGCATTTCCAATGGCTGATCGGCTATACCACGCCATTTGGAGAACTGGCCAAAACTAGCATTTCCCGCTGATGCTTGGAGCTTTTTTAAATAAGCATAGAATGACATGTGTTTGATATTCTTTTCAGCTCTATATTTTTCATCATATGGCTATATAGCATTATTTAAATAAAATTATCATATTAGATTGGTATATTGAATATATAGTGTTAGAATTACCTCTAATGGCATACAGTAAGTACAAACACCTGTAGAATGTCGACAGCTTTGACAATAATACTATCAACAGACTACTCAAATAAGGACACTTTTTATCTATTACTTACAAGCGTGGATCTTTCTTTTGTGCAATACGACCATCCATTCGCTCCAATGCTTCATCCAATGACTTTTCTGTAGAGATTGGCGCCGCAGCTCCTGCCGTTGTATTGGCAGTAGACTCGAAAGCATCATTGTCGGTGGCAGGCTGCTTTCCCTTGCTGACAGCTGACATGTCATTTTTTGATATTATCTGTGCATATAACATTTCACCATGTCTATATAATGTAAATAAACATGCATAACAACAAATATTGCTTACTTAATATTCATATCAGCAAATGATGCCTCAGTATGATCAAGTGAATCGGTACCAGCAGGGTCGCGAGATACGTTAACGTCATACAAATCATACGACGATAGAATCTCATTTAACTACTCAACAGCAAATTGGTAATAGTAGTTACTATTTGTTAATAGCTATTTATTGTCTGTAGCGTGTGATTGTTTACCTTGTTTTTTAGTACAGACACATCATCGGTAGGCTCAACAGCCACTCGGTGCATACCTTCTTTGGAACGAACACGGATGATCTACATACAGTCGTCATTACAACCATAATGGCAATAGTAACAACAGCAATAATGGATACAATATAAACACAGGCATATGTATGTTAGATAACAAGCAGCACAAATGATATATACAGCTGGTGACCCTACCATTGTCAATATAGTGTGGAATAGATATATGCAGCCAAAGGAATAAAAGGTTAATGTTGTCGTCATCCCAATTATTTATATTTACCGTCACTATGTCTTATACATCACTTGTTGATTATGACACATCGAGTGACGAAGAATCACATAACAACAATGCAGCGATAGACTTGTTGAATACAGTAGAAGTAGACGAGATTAATGACAGTAAACTAACTACAGTCACGCGGAAAAGAAAAGCCGCCAATTACCATGGAGTAGCATGTAGTAATAGGTAAGCAGTGTGTTGTCCGTTTACACCAATGCTTATCCGGCTAGTAAACGAGCTGGTCTAGTTGAACAGTCGCAGTATAATCCTTCAGAGTTACCGTCACGATCGCCACCGCCTCCACCTCCTGCATTTCATAGCTTGTTTGTTCGTCCTGGTAAATAGACTAGATTGACGACTGACTTTCTATAGTCCAATAATACAGATTATTGACTATACTAATAGGTGGTTTACGCGATGATCCTAAACAGCATCAAGGTAGAATACGGGCCACACCGCATATTCGTGGTAATTGGTCTACTCATGTTTATCTATCGAGTAAGTGAACTGACAAACCATAGCTTTAATAGCTTATTACTGTGTAGTTCATCCATCTGAGGAAATGAGTGTATTATTACAGAAAATGTTTAATGCAGCTAAACAAAGTGTACCCAATCTACAATGGATTCAAGCAACAAATAACACTTTTATTCAAACAACAAAAGATAGTGTTGAAGAGACGCCACAAATGTTAAATGGTCCACTAGGCACAAACTGGGATTTACATCTTTCATTATCGCGACCTTGCTATCTTAAACTGTACCAATTAGACCATTTTACCCGCCAATTAAAAGAGAAACTACAAGATATACAAAAGTAACTGACCATCTATTATTGTTTAAATGTAAATACTAATGCTTAGTTCAGATTTCATATCAACTTTTGTAATGCGGTACGGTTTGATAATGATGATCAAACGAGAGAATTTATTAGTTTAAGTGTAGGCCATGGTCAGTCTCAAGTAAGTGGACGATTAATTAATATTACAACCACTAACACACTTGTTGGCAACAGTTAGCAAAATGTGTTCAGGCAGTTGATGAAGTTTTGGTCAATTTTCGTCAACCAACTTTTTATCAAGTAAGCTATTAAATAATCTGTATAGTTTGATATCATCTAATGGTAATAGCCTGCACACTTTCACGCTAGTTTTGCTTGGTGTTTACGCGAATCTACGGAGGAGATTGATGCACTGGCGATCTGTGCAGCTGAGAAAGCCGCTGGATCACTGGAACGGTTGGCCGCCGTATCTTCGACGTGGATAACTAAAATACACTGCCGTATGGGCAATCGATATTGGAATATGTCTTTAAAATAAATAGTTACTACCAATCTTTATTTAATAAAAGAAAGCCGTACAAATGCGCATTTGGCTAATGATGCATTGCTTAGTGGCAAGAAAGAGCACGCTCTGCGCCCATTCGACGTCCAAATAGGAAATGGCCAATACCAGCACCAATAACTGTTGCGAACATCAAATAGCCGTTGTAAGTCATAAATATAAGCATAATTAGAAATCCAATGCCGGTTTGCAATGCGTACAAAATAGAGCGCACAACATGTTCCTCTTTGCTAACACTATGGCATTATTTATATGTTAGCCATTAGTAAATAAATTGCTATTGTTTATACGGCTACTAACCTGAATGATATATATCTATTTCTGCCTTGTAAAGGCTCATCCTCTCCAATGTTTTCTTCATTTAAGGCTGCTTGTTGGCGGCTTATCTCAGCTCCTACTAACCGGGCATCGTATTGGCGAGCCTTGCTACGTAGCAACTCGTAGTTGGCCGTAATGAGTGCCACCACGACACACGATAGTATCATTGTGCCAAGACCATGGATTTGCCACCAGTCAAATATGATACATACGCCATGAATGTTCCAATTGAATGTCATCTATAGGTTGTGCAAGTATGGTTAGTTGACACTATATACAGCGTATTTAGAATAGTCATTCCTGGACGAATACTTACATTCATGGAGCAAGAGCTGCCATGTTCCATACCATCATGACCGCCGTGTCCATCGTGTGGCATAGGCATAGGTGCAGAATCCATAGAGTGATGTCCGAAGTGGTGGTCCATTGAGTGCAAGTATCAAGAAAGTAGTTAGCAAGCCAGTAGGTTGTCGGCGATAGAACGCTGTAAATGATATGAGGGGCAGGAGAAGAAAAGGAGTAAGTTGACAAGACTTGGATAAAACAAATGACTAATCAGTCTAGACTTATATGGCAATCTCTATAAATAGTTGCATAATGCAAATTCAAACCATCTATTTTAAGAAATAATTGGAAGATTCCTTAAGGCGTAAAAATCTAAGTAAAAGTATATGAATTTTAGTGGACGTAGTTTGAAGACATCACCAATGAATAACAAGTTATAATTCATGCCAGTGTTAATGGTTATAAATAATTTTGTATAATAATACTTTATTCAATAGTAGCAGTAATGCATTAATAAATGTCTATTAAAATTTATATGCCATTTGTTTTAGCAATATATCAATAAGCAAAATAAGCTATATTCTATTAATAATAAAACAGAAATAAGAACAGTTTTGGATAGAGGAAGGTTAGAAGAATATAACATGATATAGAATAAAATAATTATATACCGAAAAGAGTGTAATTAATGATGTTGAAGTTATAGTGCATATAGCGCAATGATTAAAGTATATAGGAATATATAATGAATAAAATGTGTCTATTACAGTATGGAATAGAATGATATATAGTGGTGTGGGATAGAATTGGGATGATATAAATGAATAGAGTATATATGTGTACTGAATATATGCATACTGGATAATGAATCTATGATGATGAATGAGTATTTGACGATTAATGTCATTTACTACCCAATTCCATCTTTAATAAAACAATTTTGGTTCAATTACGCGAGTATTGTCAGCTATAGTCATTTGACCATCAAATCATATTAAACTGTTAATAGAAGCAATAAATAATAATAATGTTTATTTTACAAGGTTTAAATATTAAATAACTATTTGATCATCTAATGGGTTATTTAATTTAGATATTCACGCTTTTAGTATCTAAATTATTTGTACAATATTTTTAACTAATGTTTTTTATTGGAAACATAATTAATTTGAATTGAGTGGCTATATTATATTTGTTGGTATTATTATGCATATACTAGCTTTTTACATAACAAATAAATGAAATAAATGTATACTGGATATAACTAAATCATAATCTTTACTCTGTTTCCACGGCACGAGCGGCTGCTTCGATAGCCTCGGCTTCTTGTAGTGCAAGTACATCAACCGGTCCAAACTGCGATGCAGCAGCCTGTCCAGCCTCTGCACCACCTGCTGCACTAGCCGAAGCTTCAATAGAATCGGCACTTGTGCCATATTGCGCATGATACTGCGCTACAAGCTTCTGTTCCTCCTGCCACTGTGCCACCGACCATAAAGCTGCACCAACAGCATTTGTAAACGAAAAGAATATATTTGCAATCGGAATTAGTTGTAAGAAATAACAGACCATTCCAAATCCTAGCCAATTGTCAATCACTGTATTTTTGTAACTTGGCTTTACTTACCAGCATACGCACGCCAATGACGAACTGCATAGGCTCGGCTTTGTTTAAAGTCCCACCCTTTAACTTCAACATGGTAACGCGTTTGCTTTTCCCATGCGTACATCCAACCATTCACGTAGCAGAATACCATTGTGCCAGCAATAGGAATAGCATTGAGAGGAAAGGTGATAATAAGCAAAATAATACTAATAATACTTTGAGTGCAACACAGACCGCAATCAGCCGCGCATCCACGGCAACACGCATCTGGACGGTCCGACAGCGGAAGACCCTTATCATGCCAGACGTAGTCAACCATACTTTCCGCCAAGGCTGGAATGATAATAAGCACAGCAATAAGTAGAATAAGTGCAGACATAAGCAGCGCTACGACTACGGACACTGTCCAGGCTAAACCGCTTGGACAGTTGGCTCTAATAAGTGCGTGCGCGATAAACGGCATGGCCGTAAAGCTGCCCGCCAACGACCCAAGAGCCACTACAAGAGCAATAAAAAATGCTAAAAAGAACAGCAGTTAGTATATATCCATGAATAGTATCAATACACTTACCACAAAAGCATTTTGCCCATAGTGCAGGATGTACAAGAAAGTACGCTATACCTTGTATCGGATAGCTAGAGGCTGGTAACAACATGTTGCTGAAGTAGATACGCTGTACAAGTGGTGAAGAAGAGTAAAAATATAAATGAAAGAAAAGTGCTGACCTTTGCGCACTTGTCAGCATTTAAACCAATCACATCCTGCAGCATGGCTTTATATTGTCGCATTTTGTTTTATTTTTGCACTGCCATTGCTAATGCAAACTAAAATATGCACCAGTACACGTGTTTGCTATATCGAATACGCTACAAGACAGCACAAAAATATTCAGAATTGCTAGACTCTTGGCACTGTTTAATATTTGGTGTAATTCGTATTTATTATAGATATGGTATTACTAAGCTTGGCATTTGCTTTTACTCATTTTATTTATTAATTTATTAAACTAAACATTATAAACATAATGATCATCTGAACAATGCTAATATTACTGTGAACTGAATAGGCAATACTATGAACATCATTTGATTCATGTCCGCCAGCTGAGTTTAAATAGTAGCTTAGCATGTCGATGTAGCTTAATCAATACCATGAATATGTTGAATACTTTGTCGTCAGCTTTATCATAATTTATATTAACATCGTCTTATAACAATACAATACGTTTATTAAAAACTTTTACAAAATAAATTGGTTTAAAACACATAGATATTAGACTACTTAGTTTGAGTAACGACATGGTATATTATCATTAGTATATTTGATGAACAATTAGTATATGTTCAACATATTTTGTTATTTAAATATAAACCATCTTACATTCAGTTGTTAATTGTTTTATATTCTATTGTTACTATTGCCTAAATTACATAATTCAACAAAGTTCAGTTTAAGCTTCGTTGCACTCTAATTAAGCTTTTTCCCATCAGTGCCCATTGCATTTACTCGCCATTTAATTACTGACAGTATTATAAATACTTAATACTGCCGGCCAAACATTCAATAAACAACTTTTTTTACTTACAATTATTTTTTAGCTTATTTTCAGATTTATACAGTTGAGACTTCTGTTTAAATTACTGAATAAAGCTATTTATTTGTAATAAAGGTTATTAAACTATTAAATTAATAATATTTATTAACTTAGATATCTACACATTGATGAAGCCACCTTTTACCCCTTCTACTTTATTTGGTTGCTTAGCAAACCTTACATAACCATACATCTGGTTTTTTAACACTATAATAATTAGTAGTTTTATGACCAACTACCTTTTATTCTTTTAATATACTGCCATTAATAAATTTAACTTGCCTGTTTATAAATATTGGCTGACAGGAATCACAAATCACAATCTACGTCACTAAATTTCTTTTTCTCTTTCTCTTTCTCTTTCTTCACACTTGATAACATTACTAATTGTATATACTTTTATATTTTATATGTGCCATCTAGTTAGTATCAGTAATTAAATGATTACTAGTTAATTGCAAACACCTTCTACACTATGCCCTTGCATTGCTCTTTTTTGTAAATTACCTTCATTACTTCGAATATTATTATTGGTACTTTTATTAACGTATTAAGTCCATTTCTAACTTGTTTTTATGTTATGTTAAATATATATTGCGAGTATCTCGCTGTATGCTTTGTTTTTGCTATGGATTCCCATTGCAAAGCTGTTACTAGCACGAGCAGCAGTGGAGATCTATAGTAAACCAAAGTATAGAGTAAAGTTGACTATATTAACTAATATCTTTTTGCCAAATACTTTGTTCTTTGCTCTTTTTCCGCTATTTGAACTTTTTTATTATTTAGTACTTTTTTAAGTACCGATATTTTTACAGCGTTGTATTGACTTTTCTTTTTTTGCATTTCTTTTTTGGGCCAATATTGTGACTGGCACCAACGTTTATTATGGATTATTACAATATATTATATTAACCAATACTTAAAACGTGTCATCCTATGAATGTTTAAACAATTGTTGCTACATTTTATTTGATTAACTGTGTTTCAACAAACATGGAAATGAATATACAAATTGAGGGAAGCATTGATAGTCTACATTCCAAAAGATTTTTCGCCTCTCATTAGTGAATAAGCTGTCATCTTTTTTGTTTAGTTGTTTAACAATATTACTGATAACTAAAACTGTCACGCAATAAAATTCCCACTTTTCTGCATCTAATTATTTGTCTTTTGTTCATTTATTAGCTTTATAGTCGTTTTAATGTATAAATTAGCTATGAGGCGTTATATTGTAAAAATAGCGCCATTATTATGAAATCTGTATGACTACTAATTAGTTTTATTATATATCACTTGAATTAATACTAAACAATATAAATACTGAGTAAATACAGTATGTGAGTTGAAATTAAAGGTTCAAATAGCTATAGGCCTTAAATGTATACACTATTTTTACATTCGTAACACATGGATAGCATGCGCTTAATATAGCTACACGTATGATTGTCATTTCTTAAGAAAATATTAATTTTTACTATATTATTTTATCATTACTTAGTCTATCCTTATCACTATATGTTTAGTCTAATTTAATAATTGGTATTAATAGAATGTTTTTATAACATATACCAAGCACTTGACTTAATTATTATACATTTTTACATTTGTTTATACTTTAACAAACCATATTATATTTTTTACATCTCTTATCCATTAAATGCCTTTGCAATATATTTATACTATCTTTTGTAAAATAATTTACATGTTTAATCATAGTTTATTATTAACAGATTAAATGCACGATAAGCAGCATTGAACAACTTTTACTGCTAATAAGCCAGGTATTAATTTTATTATATATGATAGACTTTTTGCAATATGTACTATCTTTGAGTATTGGCCGTGCATTTGTATCAATGCTAGATGGCATGGGTGTTCCTGTATAAGCCGTATACTCATTATGTCTACTTTTTACTAAGACTGTAGTATTATTTTTGTTATCTATTCCAATTACTCCTCTATTTTAAACTGATCATCAGGCTTTAAACGTAAATCAACAACAAAAAGAAGCACAATAACGCGCATAATATATGTTGATTTAAAAATAATTGCGTAAGTAAGCTCTCTCTCGACGTCGTAACTCCAGATTCCTGTTATATTGATCACATTTGTAGTAAACATCATCAGATATCCCAATAAAAATATTGCACATAGCTTTGTTACCTAATATGCTATTAGTAAATATTATTGATTTCTATTTCGCTTACTAGTGTAGTTTTTATACTTACTAGTGTCAGTGCATGTCTTGCGGCACTATCCACTAATAGATCGTTTCGTTTTAGCCAGAATACTATACCTAAGCATAAATAGTTTAACATTATAGTATTTAGTAGCAACATTATCCATTACCGTAATAAATTAATATAATTATACTAAAAGGTTGAACAACCAACTTAAGACAATCAATAGTCATCATTAATGTGCTGTGTGCCTCAAATATTAAATCAAAGCTGTAAATAAGTAATAAAGCATGGCCAATAATTGATAATATAAGCAAAATAATAATGCCATATCGAAGTAGCAGTAACTGTCGATTATTTTGGAAGATGATTGCAATTGAATGCCTATTAATTATTATTATTATTATTAGCAATAGGTTTTAATAGAATCAGCAACATTCTTTCTACAGTATATAACATACCATAGCAGTAGCAACGTATAAAATCCAACACATAAAAAAAAAGCTTGAAAAATGACTATCCATATATAAGCCGAATCATTTATCTCGAAAACAAACCCTGGTATATATACTAAAATATAAGACTAGCTTATTAGCATTCTAATAATATTAGTAATTGTGATATTGTCTTACATATTGCCGCACACACTGCAGAAATATATATTATTATTTGTTGTTTAGTAATAGTTCTTTTTGCTTTGACCAAACGGTACAAAATTATAAAACTGTATATTATAACAACTAAAAGTATAGCCTGCATGCAATATATAAATGCTCGATAGCCAGTTGATAAACGAACTTCATTCCAAGGCCCTGGTTCTATTGATAACACCAGTTTATGTATTAGCTAGTGTGCAGAATATAATAGGAATATCCAAGTAGACTCAATTACCTTCTTCACTGTTACAATGACTG
>JAHLTZ010000115.1:0-25991 GCA_025786725.1 Syncephalis fuscata
GGAATGGCAGTCTTTTCTTTTCTTTATTACTTCGTTAGCTATCACTTTATTCGTATTTCGTATAACTAAGCGACTACATCATAATGGACACTAGTCTACAAAACTTGCTGGATTCCATGTAAGTAGACAATGAAGCGATAGAACTAAACTAATTATAGCTATAGTATGCAAGAAGAAGGAGTCAAAGGCGTGCTAGTAACGGACGAGCAAGGATTATGTTTGGCCAGTAAGTGTTTAGTACAGTGTCAATTTTATACGAAGACTGCAAGGCTAATCAACATTATATAGCGCGAGGAATAGCCTCAGTTGAAGCGGCAAGTTTTATTGCTGCTATTTCCGACCGTGCCGCAGAATTGTCAAGAGCCACGATAGATACAAATGATAGCTCAAATAATACACAGCCAACAATTCGTATTGAAGCCGGCAATAATACGTATCCTTTTTCACGAATGATTACTATACGATTATGACAGTATTTATCTTTAATTTACATAGATCCATATATATCCGCTCACATGGCACCTATACACTAGCTATTTATCGTTAATGGTCTATTAAGTGATATATTCATGATACAGTAATAAATAGTATATATTATTGTTATCATTGTTATTGCTATTAAGACGCGTTATCTTTTTGATATAATTTAAATTCTGGTGGCAATTGATCCTCAGCCAGTAGCTGGTCTGTAAAATAAATACGTTTTAGTCGGCAGTTGGCGTGAACACGTATATAATCGCACTGCGTATATGTACTGCCATAAGCACGGCGAACTAGATTAGCTAGATCAATACGCAGTTGATTCCAGTCATCATCTAGCTGTAGTGGCAGTAGACATAGCTCATCTGTTATGTGGTCTTTTTTCTAAATAAAATGATTGTAGCTAGTGTTATTTATAATAATCAATATATTGATTGTAGATTGTTACCTGGTAGTTGGCCAGTCTAAAACGACGTGTAGTTCCGCGATTATCGCGTAGACCTACTTCCAGACTAAAGTATTTGCTCATGCTTCTCATAAGCAAAACAACAAATGGCAGTCGGATGCTTAAGGATTGACCCAATCTAGCGGGACACATTATGTAGACAGCTCGACTATCCGACGACCATAGCTGTAATACACGTCCATGGATCATGTCATCGTCAGTAAATTGAATCGTAGCATCCAAGTCTTCGCTTGAGCAGTTATTAGTGCCATTAGCCTCTGTTACCGATGCAGGTAATGGTGAGGGCGATATGGCTTGCCAAATTTCTAAAGGATGTCCTCTATATTTATAATTCAATAGCTAGTCTTGAAGATTGCAATTACAACTTACCCTTCACTATAGAACAGCGAGAGGAATCCAGACTGTTTAATTTATAAATAACAGAAGTGTCTCTTAAAGCTATCTACTTACCTGATAAATGTGAGAGAACATGCGAAATATAAAAAGTAGACAAAAACTAAGCTTTGACGAAACTGCTGCTACTTTATTTTCTTTCATTTTTCAATATGTCGTCACCGGCCCTGACAACGTCTGCATTGGTACCAAAATGTTTATTGGTCGATATTGAAGGTACAACTACTTCAATAAGCTTTGTACACGATAAGTTATTTCCGCTGGTACGCGCAGAACTAGCCTCATTCCTGGATGCAGCATGGACGCGAGCGGATGTTCAAGATAGTGTAGCACTCATTCGCCAACAGGTAATAGCTATGTACGCTATATTATTGGTATACACTGACAGAGTGTCAAGGCAGTAGAAGACCATAGTAATGGCCTTTCTGAATGCCCCGTTATTCCTGAGTCTGGCGAGGCAGCTGATATCAAGGAGGCAGTCAAAGCCAATGTGTTATGGCAGATGGATAGTGATCGAAAGACCGGTGGATTAAAGCGATTGCAAGGGCAGATATGGCGTAATGCTTACGAGTCAGGCACAGTAAAGGGAGAGTAAGTTGACTAGAACATATAGGTAAACCAAATAAATAAATTAATTAAATACGATATAGATTATTCGAAGATGTGTTGCCTGCACTGCATCGATGTCAAGCGTTAAACGTGCCTGTCTACGTATATTCGTCTGGTAGTGTCGAAGCTCAGAAACTTTTGTTTACCCATTCGGAATATGGTAATCTCCAGCCGGTATGTATATTATAAGTTTTGACATTAGCAAGTTCTAAATAGTTTATTTTACAGCTATTTTCGGGTAATTTTGATACGACTATTGGCAGTAAGATTGAATCTGCTTCGTATATTGCCATTGCTCAGCAAATTCAACTGCCCACTAAAGATATTCTGTTTTTAAGCGACAATCCTAAAGGTATAGTGCACAATAATTTAGCTGTTAGCTATCTCACACAGCGTGAATAGAAATAAAAGCGGCCAGTGATACAGGAATGCAAACGGCCATTCTGGATCGTCCAGGCAATGCGCCATTAGATGAAATGACGCGCAATAGTTATTTGGTTTTAAATTCATTTGAGTCATTATTTGTTGTATGATTAAGTATCGTTAATGACGCACAAATAAATACGTTATAATGTTTATGTAAAAATAACTTTTCTAAATTCATATATTAATTGGTTAAGGATGGAAAAAACACTTTGGCAATACGTAAACGTGACAGTTAATTTGTCCTTACTGTATTGTATAGTGTCAAACTTTATACCTATTATGATTAGCATTATCGACGATGATATTGCTAATGTTTAAATTCAAATCAAATATAGGCATAGATATAGCATATTAACCAAATATAATTAATGAAACCATGTGTTTATTACTGCAAGTTTGCATGGCTGAATAAACACAGCCAGATGCAGATTTCTTGATAATGTAATGGCATCATTAATTAAGAGTTGAATAGACCGGAGCATTGGTTGGAATTTGATATGTGAATGAACTGGACAGTAACTAGCTGGTGGTCTTGTTTTTGTCGAATAGATACTTAAAGTGTATTAGATTACCATTTTAGTAACACTGAAAATGCCAATGCATTTAAAGTATGGTTATCCTATTAATAAATAATATGCCACATACGATGTGATTAGTTTAGTATATAGTATTATACAGCTATACTTACTGTTTATAAATACAAGTTATCCGATACAAAATGTATGGTATTCAATTAGTGCATGATCAATGTTATAAAATGCCATTTATCAATTATTGATACAGGCCATTAAACAAAAATATCGCATAGTGTATAATTAATATTAACGCTACTTACAAACTATTGGTATAAGTTATTAAACACATACGAAATATAGCATGTAATTAATACATAGTTAATTGCCATACAATGCTGTTTACTGGCTATTGGTGCAATTTATCAAATAACCGCAGTACATGGCATTTAATTAGTATGCCATTCAATAATTATACAATGTTACTTACGCGCTATTAATGCAGGCCATTAGGCACACATATTGCACAGCATGTAATTAGTACGTATTCAATAAATATACATTACTACTTACAAGCTATTAATGCAAGTTAACAAACAATCGCGGTATATAATATGTAGTTAGTATATAATTGATTACTATGTGATGCTACATACAAGCTATTAATGCAAGTCATTAAGCATACATATGTATAGCATATAATTAACATAAAATTGAATAATATAAATGTTACTTACTATCTATTAATGCAAATCACCAAGCACATACAATGCATACCATGTAATTAGTACATAGTTAATGAATATACAATACCACTTACTTGCTATTAGCATAGTTATTAAGTATAAATTACACCATATGTTTAGTATGTAATTGCTTAATAAATAGTACTACTTACTGTCTATTAGTATAAACCATTAAACACGTATAGCGCATATAATGTAATAAGTACATAAGCAATGAATATGCAGTATCACTTACCTGCTGTTGGCGTAGCTATTACACACAATTATATTATATGTTTAGTATGCAGTTGCTTAATAGACCATACCACTTACGAGCTATCAATGCAAACCATCAAACACATAGTGCATAGTATATGGTTAGTACATAGCTAATAAATATGCAGTATCACTTACCTGCTATTGGCGTAGCTATTACACACAATTATATTATATGTTTAGTATGCAGTTGCTTAATAGACCATACCACTTACGAGCTATCAATGCAAATCATCAAACACATAGTGCATAGTACATGGTTAGTACATAGCTAATAAATATGCAGTATCACTTACCTGCTATTGGCGTAGCTATTACACACAATTACATTATATGTTTAGTATGCAGTTGCTTAATAGACCATACCACTTACGAGCTATCAATGCAAATCATCAAACACATAGTGCATAGTACATGGTTAGTACATAGCTAATAAATATGCAGTGTCACTTACCTGCTATTGGCGTAGCTATTACACACAATTACATTATATGTTTAGTATGCAGTTGCTTAATAGACCATACCACTTACGAGCTATCAATGCAAATCATCAAACACATAGTGCATAGTACATGGTTAGTACATAGCTAATAAATATGCAGTGTCACTTACCTGCTATTGGCGTAGCTATTACACACAATTACATTATATGTTTAGTATGCAGTTGCTTAATAGACCATACCACTTACGAGCTATCAATGCAAATCATCAAACACATAGTGCATAGTACATGGTTAGTACATAGCTAATAAATATGCAGTGCCACTTACCTGCTATTGGCGTAGCTATTACACACAATTACATTATATGTTTAGTATGCAGTTGCCTAATAGACCATACCACTTACGAGCTATCAATGCAAACCATCAAACACATAGTGCATAGTACATGGTTAGTACATAGCTAATAAATATGCAGTGTCACTTACCTGCTATTGGCGTAGCTATTACACACAATTATATTACATGTTTAGTATGCAATTGCTTAATAGGCCATGCCACTTACGAGCTACCAATGCAAACCATCAAACACATAGTGCATAGTAAATGGTTAGTACATAGCTAACAAATATGCAGTATCACTTACTCCCTATTAGCATAGTTATTAAACAGTTTATATTACATTAGTATGCAATTGCTTAATAAACCGTGCCACTTACAAACTATTAATGTATTTGTCAAACACATAGTGCACAGTATATAATTAGTACATAGCTAATAAATATGCAATGTCACCTACTTGATATCGGCGTAGCTATTACACACAATTATATTACATGTTTAGTATGCAATTGCTTAATAGACCATGCCACTTACGAGCTATCAATGCAAACCATCAAACACATAGTGCATAGTAAATGGTTAGTACATAGTAAATGGTTAGTACATAGCTAACAAATATGCAGTATCACTTACTCCCTATTAGCATAGTGATTAAACAGTTTATATTACATTAGTATGCAATTGCTTAATAGACCATGCCACTTACAAACTAGCAATGCAAATCATCAAACACATAGTGCACAGTATATAATTAGTACATAGCTAATAAATATGCAATGTCACCTACTTGATATCGGCGTAGCTATTACACACAATTATATTACATGTTTAGTATGCAATTGCTTAATAGGCCATGCCACTTACGAGCTATCAATGCAAACCATCAAACACATAGTGCATATTACATGGTTAGTACATAGCTAACAAATATGCAGTATCACTTACTCCCTATTAGCATAGTGATTAAACAGTTTATATTACATTAGTATGCAATTGCTTAATAGACCATGCCACTTACAAACTATTAATGTATTTTGTCAAACACGTATAGCGCACAGTATATAATTAGTACATAGCTAATAAATATGCAGTGTCACCTACTTGATATCGGCGTAGCTATTACACACAATTATATTACATGTTTAGTATGCAGTTGCTTAATAGACCATGCCACTTACGAGCTATCAATGCAAACCATCAAACACATAGTGCATATTACATGGTTAGTACATAGCTAACGAATATGCAGTATCGCTTACTCCCTATTAGCATAGTTATTAAACAGTTTATATTACATTAGTATGCAATTGCTTAATAGACCATGCCACTTACAAACTATTAATGTATTTGTCAAACACATAGTGCACAGTATATAATTAGTACATAGCTAATAAATATGCAGTGTCACCTACTTGATATCGGCGTAGCTATTACACACAATTATATTACATGTTTAGTATGCAATTGCTTAATAGGCCATGCCACTTACGAGCTACCAATGCAAACCATCAAACACATAGTGCATAGTAAATGGTTAGTACATAGCTAACAAATATGCAGTATCACTTACTCCCTATTAGCATAGTGATTAAACAGTTTATATTACATTAGTATGCAATTGCTTAATAGACCATGCCACTTACAAACTAGCAATGCAAATCATCAAACACATAGTGCACAGTATATAATTAGTACATAGCTAATAAATATGCAATGTCACCTACTTGATATCGGCGTAGCTATTACACACAATTATATTACATGTTTAGTATGCAATTGCTTAATAGGCCATGCCACTTACGAGCTATCAATGCAAACCATCAAACACATAGTGCATATTACATGGTTAGTACATAGCTAACAAATATGCAGTATCACTTACTCCCTATTAGCATAGTGATTAAACAGTTTATATTACATTAGTATGCAATTGCTTAATAGACCATGCCACTTACAAACTATTAATGTATTTTGTCAAACACGTATAGCGCACAGTATATAATTAGTACATAGCTAATAAATATGCAGTGTCACCTACTTGATATCGGCGTAGCTATTACACACAATTATATTACATGTTTAGTATGCAGTTGCTTAATAGGCCATGCCACTTACGTTCTAGTAATGCAAACCATTAAATAAATAGTGCATAGTATATGGTTAGTACATAGCTAACGAATATGCAGTATCACTTACTCCCTATTAGCATAGTGATTAAACAGTTTATATTACATGTTTAGTATGCAATTGCTTAATAGACCATGCCACTTACAAACTATTAATGTATTTTGTCAAACACGTATAGCGCACAGTATATAATTAGTACATAGCTAATAAATATGCAGTGTCACCTACTTGATATCGGCGTAGCTATTACACACAATTATATTACATGTTTAGTATGCAATTGCTTAATAGGCCATGCCACTTACGAGCTACCAATGCAAACCATCAAACACATAGTGCATAGTAAATGGTTAGTACATAGCTAACAAATATGCAGTATCACTTACTCCCTATTAGCATAGTGATTAAACAGTTTATATTACATTAGTATGCAATTGCTTAATAAACCGTGCCACTTACAAACTATTAATGTATTTGTCAAACACATAGTGCACAGTATATAATTAGTACATAGCTAATAAATATGCAATGTCACCTACTTGATATCGGCGTAGCTATTACACACAATTATATTACATGTTTAGTATGCAATTGCTTAATAGGCCATGCCACTTACGTTCTAGTAATGCAAACCATTAAATAAATAGTGCATAGTATATGGTTAGTACATAGCTAACGAATATGCAGTATCACTTACTCCCTATTAGCATAGTGATTAAACAGTTTATATTACATGTTTAGTATGCAATTGCTTAATAGACCATGCCACTTACAAACTATTAATGTATTTGTCAAACACGTATAGTGCACAGTATATAATTAGTACATAGCTAATAAATATGCAATGTCACCTACTTGATATCGGCGTAGCTATTACACACAATTATATTATATGTTTAGTATGCAATTGCTTAATAGACCATGCCACTTACGTTCTAGTAATGCAAACCATTAAATAAATAGTGCATAGTATATGGTTAGTACATAGCTAACGAATATGCAGTATCACTTACTCCCTATTAGCATAGTGATTAAACAGTTTATATTACATGTTTAGTATGCAATTGCTTAATAGACCATGCCACTTACAAACTATTAATGTATTTTGTCAAACACGTATAGCGCACAGTATATAATTAGTGCATAGCTAATAAATATGCAGTGTCACCTACTTGATATCGGCGTAGCTATTACACACAATTATATTACATGTTTAGTATGCAATTGCTTAATAGGCCATGCCACTTACGAGCTATCAATGCAAACCATCAAACACATAGTGCATATTACATGGTTAGTACATAGCTAACAAATATGCAGTATCACTTACTCCCTATTAGCATAGTGATTAAACAGTTTATATTACATTAGTATGCAATTGCTTAATAGACCGTGCCACTTACAAACTATTAATGTATTTGTCAAACACGTGTAGTGCATAGTATATAATTAGTACATAGCTAATAAATATGCAGTGTCACCTACTTGATATCGGCGTAGCTATTACACACAATTATATTATATGTTTAGTATGCAGTTGCTTAATAGACCATGCCACTTACAAGCTATTAGTACAAATTATTAAACACATATAGTGCATAGCATATAATTAGTACATAGTCAATTGGTTTACAATGCTACTTACAAGCTAGTAATATATAGTATCAGATACACGTAGTGTATTATATATGTTTAGTGTATATTAAATTGACATACAATTTCACTTACGAACTATTAAGTTTAAATTGATAATAAGACAATATTTAGTTTAGATAGCCTATTTTTACTGTGACTTACCTTTTATTAATTTAAATGCAATACATTCGTATCATCAGTGGAGTGTTTAGTTATTTTTTACAGTAAACCTACTCTTAGCCAATGGTCCTAATTAAACCATTATTTATTAACAAGCAGCAATTAATTAGCATATCGTTAAACATATACAGCCAACACTTACCAACTGTTTAAGCATGTTTATAGCATGTATAGCAGCATTGAATAAGCGTTAGAACAATGGTCAATAATTACGACTTACCAACTAATACCATTATCAGTTGAATATAATGTTAGTAAGCATAAGATTATTAAATATTTATTGTAGTTACAACATACCACGTCGAATTAGAGCCGACCTAGCATCCACCATGAATGTAAAGACTGTAAAAGTCACAATAATGATGCAGACGACGGCAATAGAAAGCTTCATGCTGATATTGGTTTGTTGAAACAAAAAAAGGTGAATAATGCAGTGTGATGCTATAGAGTAGGCAGTAGTGAGTGTTTGACAAAAAGTAGAGTGTGATGCTGATGCCACTAATTAGCTGTGCGTATTGTGTGGTCTATTTAAGTCTATGTTTAATTTGAAGCACCAGAAAACGTATTCTATGTGTTATACTACTGGAATACAATGTAATCATTAAAGCATGTGTAGATTGACAAAGCAGCGCCGTGACTGCATTTGGTCTAGTTCTTTGTTTTAACCTGTTTTTATTTACCCGGGTAATATGGCAACGCAAATAATCTGGTACATGTACAGTAAAATTCTACATAGATTTCTACTACATTACTAAACAGTCCAATTACGCAATGCAAACTGGATCTATTGGTTACAAAATACATGATTTTGCTATCCTTTGTGTTTAAGCACAAAGGATAATTACAGGCGGAAGCGGGAGCGAACAAGAGGGTGAGTCAATATTGAAATAATATTATCGTTCTGTAAACTGCCCAGTGGGTCAGACAGCCAATTGAACAAAGAACAATAATGAATATACATTGCTACCAAACGATTTATTTAATGTAAATGCGTGTCAGATATGAGAAAAGGAAAGAGCCATTGGTTGACAATAAATGGGCGTTGAACATGTATTTATTTGGCTATTTGTTCCCAAGTATATCGGTCGTTCCACAGATTCCTACCATTACGCATAAATTGGTTGTGGCCCTTTAAGTCATTAAAATATACTGACTGGATCACACATGCCTCAATTCGACATTGCAGCTCGACTACAAAGGCAGGTGATCTTTGTTTAGCTTCGTACTACCAGATGCCAATATAGACTGTTCTGTTGCCCATGAATTACTTTTCATTATTTATTACTTTTCAGATATATGTATTTTTGATAATAATACATTGTGTTTAGTCGTTATTATGACTAACTGATTGACCTTAAAACAACATGAACTGACTGTTACATGCATTTATATGTCAAACATTGGGTTATATCCATTAGGTTGTCTCAGTCATATTCGTTCAGAATTAATTGTACAACAGCAGTGCATGTTATGTCAAGTAGTAGCAATTCTGCTGTGCATATGACTCACACAGCAATGGCCTGATTAAAATAACAGGTTTGCAATTTGAAATTTGTTTCAAAGGCTTGATATTTCGGTCATGTCTTTATGTTCTGAAATCCGATACTGAAGATGCATTGTGCAAGCTATGCTTATTTTAGTAATTTATCTACTGATCACAATATCTACTGCCTGCTTTTTTAAACATTTATCTACATTTAATATTATTTCTAAATTAAATAAATTATTCTGTTAATTAGAAAGAAGTATAGTCCAGTGGTGATCATTATAGTCCAAACTACCATTTTCAAAGCCTACATGGCTAAAGTCTTTATTAAAAAAAGGATTAAAAATTGCTACTGCTTAATTCACTAAGATTTTTATGTTACTATTTTATTTTAGAAATAACGTGTTTTGAACAAAAAACCAATAATAGAGAAAATGGAAATAAATATGCAAGTAAGATGCCAAGATTCTAAATAACTGGTTAGCTAAACCATATTATTTTTTAGAATGTAACAGTCCTTAGTTCTTTATTCCTGGTTCTTTGTTGTCGTTTTTTTCGCTTAATTGGGAACTTGTTTTTAAACAATTATCGGGCGATTGAATGCACTACATGTGTTCTTGGCTATTTCAACGCCCAAATACTTATAAAAAGTTATTTTATGTGAAATAAAGCTATCACTATGCATATTTGCCTTCCATAATTCCAAATTCTAGTTATAGTTACAAGATTTATTGATTTACTCAAACTGAAGTATTGTAAAAATACTGGAACAATACCAATAGCATACTAAATAAATTTGAAAATGGCCGCAAAAACGACTGCTTTCGCTGCTGGACTGTTGTGCACAGTTTTTGGATTAATCCGTGATACTTCAAAGGCCAACGTTCACTATTATCGCATAACACCTCAGTCTAATAATACATTATGACATACCGTTGTTTCCAATTACAATGGCATCTACACGACCAGTACTGTGCAATACCATACTTTTGATGTTGAAGTTGCCGCTCGTGGCGGAAGAGCTAGTGCTGGCGATGGATATATAAAAGTTTATCGTGATAATTGGCAACACGTTGGTAGCGCAATCATGGCGGGCAGAATGGCCTATTGCTTTTTAAATACGACGGATATGCTCGTACTTGCACTGGATACATATTCAATCTCTCTGGAAAACAAGACGGTTTACCATCTGATAGAGGAAAAACGGGAAAAATCGCGGTGACATTGTTATTGTAGAAAAATATGACAAAGGAAACGGTAGACAAGTAACAGATAGCAGCAAATGGGCCGCGATTTTCACAGGCCCAGACGTTTCTAAATACATTGTGCAGTGCCCTCTGATACTATCCGGTCGGGGACTAACCAATAAGCCAAGTGACGGATGCTTTAAGGCCAAGTGCTTTTCATTACAGGATCTGGAAGTGAAATACTGCTTAGGTAGTCCTGATGCCACTAGTATTGCGGGCAGCAAAGCTGAGCTATATTACAAAGGCAAGAAGATAATGGAAGCATTATTTAATGACTAAGTCTCTTGCTGTTCAATTCACTCAACACGAATGTTTATTCAATGTTAGTTAAAGTAATTGGTACATAGCAACTTTTTAGAGCGCTATTTTTTTGTACGAGTAACAATAATCATTATAATGATATTTAATATTTTATCTTATCAACTACGCCGTTTTGAAAAATAACAACTTAATAAGTCTTAACATTAACACTATAAACATATAATTTGACTACAATTTATTGCATCATGTTCACAAAGTAACAAATATACAATGTAGTTAGCAAGGTCTAGCATATCCATGTTGCTTTTTGTGTTCAAATGGATCAGCCTCCTCAGAACTAATATCCGTTTCTTTGACCATCGCCACAGAACAAGTTCCTTCTAGATTCGATTCCATCAGGCTTTTTATAGCGTTTACTGCATCTTTCATTACACGCGTCACCAAATCGACCGTGGTACTTTCGTGAATGACTATACGAAGAATTTTAGTGTTCTCGCAATTGGGAGCCAATGCATACGCAGGAATAATCCAGCCATGGTATCGCATTAAAGCAGAAAAACGATACTCTGTCAGTTGCTTGAATTCTTTCTTTAGTTTATCTGATATTTTGAATGCCACCAGCGGTAGTGCCGCTACATATCCTGAAGAATTATCCGCTGGTTTATGGATACAGGATATAACGTCAAAAAACCCAGTTTTCATCAATCCTGCAGACAGGAGACGTGCATTGCTCAAACACGTATTCATAACGTTGGTATATCCAACTCGGCCCAGTCGTAAGAAGTTGTAATATTGTGCCATTACAAAACAAGATGGTCGGGAGAAATTCAGTGTAAACGTGTGCTCAGTTCCTACAAAACAATAAATCAAATGAGCAATACTGTCTAATGGTATTCAGCAATACTTACCTCCAAGATAATGTAATTCAAAGACTAAATCTTTTGGTAATACATCTTGATTTCTCCATACAACCCATCCTATGCCCTGAAATAGTATAATGTTAATTGAATAGGTGAATAAAAATGTAAATAGCTTACTGGATAGACGAGTCCGAATTTATGACCACTAGCATTGATGCTTACAACACGTGGCAATTCAAAGCTCCAACGTAAATCAGGCGTTGCAAAGGGTGCCACAAAACCACCCGAAGCAGCATCAACGTGAACATGTACGTCAAGACCGGTACGTTCTTCAAGCTCATCCAGCAGTTTGCAAAGCTTTTCTATTGGTTCGTAATGACCAGTATAAGTAGAGCCAAGGATAGCCTTGTTAATATCTAGTTAGCAAATACTATAGCATAAGATTAAAGCAGGCTTTGTTACTTACAAAAATACCTATGGTATTTTCATCAACCATGCTTACGGCCTTTTCGGCATCTAAGCAATAGTTGCTCTCTTCTGATACTGATACACGTCGTGGCTCAACATCAAAATACCGAGCAAACTTTTCCATAACTACCTAAAATAGTTGTAATCAATTAATGTTAATTAATTTATAGTAATTATTAGTAAAACCTATTACCTGAGCATTATATCCGAAAATAATATTTGGTTTACTCGTATCTTTATTTTTAGCTTGTTGTTTCTTGCGCCATATCCATTTCAATGCTAGACCGGCGAGCATAACACCTTCTGAAGAACCGGCCACTGCAGTACCGATTGCTTTCTGATCGTTATCGGTGGGCCCTTTCCACAAATCGGCCAAAATAGATACACAGCGCTCATGAATGTCTTGAGTCACTGGATATTCGTCCTAACACAGTTGATAGGACATATATAATTTATTATTTAACGAATAAACCAAAAATGTATTTATAACTAGACATACCATATCGGCAAAATTCTTGGAAATTGAATCCATAATTAGTTTCTCACATTCTGGTTCCATCCATGTCGATACTAAACAAAAGTGTGTCAATAACCAATCAATAATCCAGCTATAGCCTAGTTACTTACAAAATGTGGCAAAATTCTATTTCCAATCTATTAATACTACTATTGCTTATTTGCATAATGATGGTAACTTACGGCAACTGGACGGCCATCCAACTCAAGTTCGTCATGGATAGCTCGGTAGGCAACAGTGGGAGCAAGGCCATTTTGACTTAATTCATACTAAGTATATTAAATGGCATTAAATACTTGAATAGGCAAATGCTGCACCTACCTTTGGAATATTCTGATCAAAATAGCGCGCGGCATAGGCCATTGGCTGAAGATGTGTATGGGTGTTTAGCGATACCTTTGGTTTTTTACCATGTTTGCTAATATGTTTATGCAGCATTTTGAATGTTTACACTATTGAGCTAACAAAGAAAACAGTAATTGAAAGTGGCAATGGAGTAGCAAGTTGGTTGATATGCTATTAAGCAAGCTATTTATTAAAGACTGCTGAAACTAATGATACCATGATGACTTAAAGGTATGAAACCGAAACTGACTGTGTAATCGCAATGACTAGTATATTGCTCAATCTGATGTCACACCATTTATAGCCAATATCAGTTATATAAATAGACACACACACATATGCATATGCCATATTATCAGTAGTTATTCTTAATTTAATATAGAAAAAAACAACATTGCGAAATAACTGAATAAACATTAAATCATCGCTGATGCTAATCGTTGATGATCCTCGGTTTTAACCACATTAAAGTAGTCGTTCAATTTGGATGACAATGCACGATGTAGTTGGGCCAGTGAAGATGCATCCTCGCCAAACATGGCTATTTCAAGTTCTTCATCCTCGCCGAGTAGGTTACTTGTAGACTGCCCCGTTGAATCCTCGAGTGCCTTGACCAATGTATCCAGTAGTGAATAGGGCAGCCAGTGCAACGAGGTAGTTACCGGCTTGTTATCCGAAGCATTGATTTCCTAACAGAACTACTAGTAAGCTATCAATTTATCAGCATGCTTTAGTAACATTACCTTTTCAATTTGAAGTAACGCTTGCTTGCCAGCCTCTTCAATCAAATTATGTTTTAAATAGATGCGAATAAGATCTTCAGGATTATGTTTCTACAAATACTATTAATAAACTACACTAATTTGCATAGCAATCCAAACAATTACCGTGTAAAAGTGCACAAGCCAGGCAGGAATCTTGGCATGTCTATTAAGTTTAAGTGTTTCTTCGAGTACAAGCGCACGATATTGATACTGTGTATTGCTGCTGTCATATCGTTCTAATAGCTGTTCAAGCAGTCTCCATGCCCGCGACGAAGGCGGTCCTTCCATCGTCTCGGTACATGATGCGTCGTTATCGGTGCTAATGTCAAAGATACGATCTTGTACATTGTAGGCCCAAGGTCTAGTATAATTATTACAATATTAATCATATAGTTCATCCACTAGTTACTTCAACCTACTTTCCCTCCAAATCCTCTTGTGCCAATCGAACACACTTTCTAACCATGCTAATAAATATCGGTGACAGATCCAATGAAAATACTTTTGACAAAGCAAATGCATGTCCATACTGTCCACGTTGATTAAATAAATTAACTGCGTCTGCTGGTTTAATAGCCCACACTGTTACAAATCATCAGCAATGTTGTTATATAACTAAAACTACTATAATCATACAACTTACTTGTCTTGGCAATTTCTGGGTATGATCTTATTAACTGAAGACGAGCCAATGCTAATCCATATTCTCGTTTCATATCATCAATATCGATCATCAATGTGCTAGTTGTAGTGCCTATATCATTGCGATTAGACGCTTGATTCATAGCTATATGATTTCGTCTAATGCTCACCCTCAATATCGCCTTCTTGTAATCGAATACGACGGCGTTTACGTGTCTAATCATTCATAATGCTATAGATCAATAAAATTAACAATATAACAATAACTTACCATATTTGCACTGTCATTGCCCTTTTCATTATTATTATTATTGTTGTTATTATTATTATTATTATGTAAGTCATCATCCACATCGTCAACCAGTATCCATGCATGTGCCCCATCAACTAAATGTAATGCATTCATGGCAGCTAAATAGCTACGTGCTTGATTGGCAATAACATCAACGTGAAATGTCGATGGCATTACTCGACCGAGTCCTTGGGCATTATTATACATGGCACGAGCCGCTAATATACAAATAAATAAGTATAGCCATGATTATTTAGTTATCAGTGCTACTTACCATGACGGAAGTTGCCTCGATGTACGTGATATGCATAGAGTACACGATAGTAATTAGGTGTAGAAAGTACACCACATGTCCGTGCTCTAAATTCTAATGTGGTCTCAACTTCTGATTGAAGTGCACCAAAAGCATATCCACACAATTTGCCTATTTGTTGATGATCACATAGTTTAATAATAAATTGGCTTAGACAAGTAGTTTGTCTATTCATATACATTAACAAATCATTAATACGTCTATTTAATATTAATCATTTACTTACTTTGTTGAATCTGGATTCTCCATCATAGCCATAAATGCATCATCATATTGATGGAGTGCCAAATGGCATTTAAATAATTGAGAGTATAATTGAGCCGATAACTGTTGATTCTATATCCACAACTAATTAGTTAACTAACTAACTAACTAACTAGCTAACTAACTACTAATTATTAATTATTATTACTTACCTCATTGGATGAAGATGCTAAACGGAATTTCAATGCTAAGCGATAAAAATCAGCTGCAAATTCATAATGGGCCTTTTTCTCAAATAGATCTGCTACATAGGCATAATAGCCATCAATGGCGGTATAGGCCGTAGCAGTAGCACTTGATCCAAATAGAGCTGTGGCACTTGATGGCTCTACCAATACTGAATTAAACAACGCTAAACTAGCATTTGTATCCAATGCCGGCGTTTCTATTATAGATATCAGAAATTAATCCACTAACAATAACAAATAATAAAATATGCTTACCTAATTGAGCACCGGCTTTTGTAAAGTTATCACTAGCTTTTTCGTATTCGTTATGGCGTAGATGAATGGTGCCGCGTAAATGACATACAATGGGTGTCGATGATAGTAGCTGCAAACTTTGATAACTAATATGAGATTGATCAAGTGATAGTAAATGGGCGGCTAGCTTAGTCGCTTCCAATTCATTCTCATCTTCTATCATGGTAGTCGTCTGTGTTGAATCAATCGTGCCTGGTAAACATGATTGAATATGTTCTGCACCCAATACAACAACTTCTGATAAAGAGTCGCTCATTATTTGAACCGAGTAGAATGACCGTATTAGCGAATGGATAACACTATGATAGTAATAGCGATCGGCTACTTGAATAGAAGCATCGGTGACATCCGATACTTGCAATTTTGTAAAATATTTAATAAAGTCATCTTCTTTAAATACATTACCGGTTGTTCCTATGGTCGATTTAGTGCCTTGACCAATGGTTTTGCGATTAAATGAACTGCTAACTTGAGATGCACTTGATACGTCACATAGTCGTTTAAGCATAATGCAGTAGCGTACTGTTTGTACACATCGGGCAACCAGTGTTGATTCTAGTCGTGGCACCTTCTTTAATGCCGGGTCTAGTAAACAGAATAGCACAAGTATAACAAGTCGAATTGATAGTTGATGGGCCGTATTAATGCGTTGTACTAATGCAGCAACCACTGTCGATTCAACAAGACGAGATGCACGCTGTGACGGTAGAATATCCATACCCGATGGTAATGGGCCTTGAATAACGCGTAGTAGCTGTTCAATAGCCTTGGGTAACTGATGACAGCCGCGAATAAGACCGAATAAACGGTATTGGCAATGAGAAGATAGTCGTTCACGGGTCATCTCATAGATATCAAAGCCTGACATGTCAAGTGGTTCATTGGTAGCTGTAATGAGCATTACACGCAGTTCTTCTTCTACATAGCGTAGCATTTCATCGCCCATATCTTCTTGGAGTGACATGATAGCCTCGAGTAGACTTGTCACATCTTCTCGGCCAGTTTGTTCGATCATTGAAGGGAAATGCTCTTTAAATGTGTCTGCTGGCAGAAATGATAATGCGGCCAGATCGTATTGCTCATCGACATGATGCCATAGCAGTTCAAGTTCACTGCATCGACGTATAAAGGAAAGTGCTCGTTTACGTAGTGTACAGACCATACCTAAGGATGAATCAACAAATAGACCCATAGGTTGTCGCGTAGCTTCACGTAATTGTAAACAAATAGTTAAAAAGCGGTACCATTCCTTCTTTACTGTCTCGGAGAATTCATCGAGTAGTAAGGCACCGGTTGGCTCGTAGACTGGTAGTGTTAGACGACGAGATATGGCATTAGTTACACGCTCTACCAATAGTGCCTCATTGACTGGCTGATTATCTTTACGATCCAATGATGTACGATCTGCTGATCGGCTTTCATATCGGTCAAGTGCCTTTTCAATAATAGCATAGGAGAATCGATTTGGGAAGAAAATATGCTGTAAATATAGCTGAGAAACAGCTTCAGGCTGCGCTTCAACCATTGAATTAAGTTGATTTAGATCGAATAAATCAGGCAACTCAGTAGCTACTGAGAACCATCGGTCGCCGTATAGTCCACGATAAATAGACGATATTTTGGTATCAGTTTGTACACTTGTGATAAGTGTGGTTGAGTCGGTCATTTGCTGGTCATCCTTTTCGGTCATTTCGTATTCCACTTCATGTGTAGTGCTGGTTATTGTTGGTAGAGCAAGAAAGGTAAATCGAATATCAACTTGTTGTTGCTGTTGTTGCCACAATGTCCATAGTCGCAATATATGGCTTGCTGTCTGGCTACTTGAATCCATAATATACTCACAAGCAATATCTAATAGACCAAATGTATCGCCACCGCCATTGGCTACTGAAAATGTCCAAGGCGATGGATGCGTGTAAACCTTACAGAGTTGATCCAAATGACCTGATTGATCCAGTTGGCCTCTTAGTACAGTGAATACTTGTTCATGATCATTAGGAACATAGGCCAGTAAATGGAATGTTGGTGAGTTAATATCAGAAGCAAATGGCACATCATCCAATAGCCAGATACAGCGACGTGGTTGATCTGGTAGTAAAGAAGGCGTAGCTGTAGCGGCAATTCGATGATTTTCTAATTGATTTGGGTCATGTTGTAAAAGTGGTTTGGACCAAATGCATTTACGACGTGTCAATGACCAGGCCCTTAAATAGCCATCTCGACATATACCAAAGATGAAGGTATCACGATCAAATGTATAAGTAGTCATACTAACTACTTGTTCAGGTGTTGAAGATGCCTCATAAACCGGCATGCCATCCATATTATCTGATGATGACACGCCTGATGTTCCTCGTTTAAAGGCATGTGATATCATACGTGCTGGTGCTACTAGCATTTGTGCTAATAAAGATTCAGGATTAAATATTGTCTCCACCACTAGTTAAATACACAGATTAATTAATTAACTAAGCATTACTATTTAATTTACTTACCGCCCTGATTTGTAAATCCATTAGCATCAATTGAACGTGGTTTTAAACTTTTTGGTAATTCAATTGAAAATAGTGATCCGTCAGTACAGGCAACAACGATTGTATTGGCATTAATACTCTTCATCATTACTGGTGCACATTCGCCGGTTAGCGATTGCATACGGTAGATACAGATATCCACTGCATCAAGAGATTGTATTTGAAATAGCTGTGGCTGGTGGAAACTTAATCGAACTACTGTGCCGGTTACTAGCAGTAATAGACAGTGTAAACGACGCGTTGTTATATCTTCAAACCAACTAACACTAGGCAGAATAGCCGATGGAAATCGAAAACGAATTGGTGCTGTCGCTTGTGTCGTATCACCGCCTGATGGCAGTTCAGCGGCACTACGTTCATGGCCTAGCAATAATCGACTAACCTCAAGTACTTGGTTATTCTGGATGACACGCCATTCAACACAAGTGTCATGTTCAGCCTCCAATTTATAGAGTGAGCCAGCTAGCGGCGGCGCCGAACGGGTCTGATAAAGAAACGGCGGCTGTGGTTCATAGTCAAACACGGCTTGTTCTACAATAGTCCCGTCGTTAGGCCGATACGTTGTTGACGGCACCAGCGTCTCTTTAAACCATAGATCTTTTGTCGACATCAATATAGGTGCTGTGTATAGAGTAGTAGTAGCAGTAGTAGCAGTAGTAGGTCAGGTTGATTGACTGTACAATCACGGCAACACTAGCAACAAGCTGTGCTATCAACAAACTATCGACTAATCGGTCAATAGGTAGGCTATTGTACGGATCGTGTCAATAACCAACAAACAAAAAGACCAAACGAATACCCACTTTAATAGTCAGTAAAACCAAAGCTGCTTTAAAACAATAATAACAATGATAACAACAACTTCATTAAAGCGCGCCCGATCTAAAACTTCAAAAATCAAAAACTGGATCATTTTCTCTCAATGTCTGTGACGGTGGTTCCTTTAGCGACCTTACTAGACACCAAGTGTTCAAACGCTATTCGGTCTATTTCCCTCATCTTTTTTTACGCAAAGCATTGTCTCGTTTACCAACCATTGTTGTTATTGTTGTTGTCTTATTGTTGTTGTTGTTGTTGCCGGCCCTATCGCTCCATTTACCTCTTAGTCTCTTACTGCCACCAAACACTTATCATTTCTAGTGACCACTTCTTTCTTCATTGTTTACCATGTCTATCATTTATGCTCTTGTAGCCCGTAGTGCTACTATTCTGGCCGAACACACTTCATCCAGCGGCAATTTTACTACTGGTACACATTTGCTGTCAATATTGACACTGCACACTATATAGATAGATTACTTATAGCTATTCTTTACTTTTGTAGTGACGCAACATATTCTCGAAAAGATTCCCGATGAGGATTCTAAGCTAACTTACGTCTATGATCGGTAAGATTCTTGGCAAAACCAACGAGTATATATATAGTCATAATAACTGTTTGTTGTTGCCACTAGTTATTTGTTCCATCATATTAGTCAGGATGGCATTGTATATATGTGTATGGCCGACGATGCCTTTGGTAAGTCTATACAAGCATATAAGGGGCGAGTAACAGACTGATACCGCTATAATGGTAACATAGGCCGCCGTATTCCATTCGCCTTTCTCGAAGACTTGAAAACAAGATTTACCGCCCTGTATAATACTAAACAGATAGATTCGGCTATTGCCTATGGCATGAATGAATTCTCTAAAACTATTGCTGAGAGAATGGTAAGTCTTGTCCCATTGATAGAATCTAAGATCATCTTGGATCAGATGACTCGAGGCTTGGAGTGATACTAATAAATGATACGTGTGTGTGTATTAATTAGGACTTTTATTCCAATAGCCCGAATGCCGATCAATTCCGTCAATTGCAAGGTAACATCAATCAAGTCAAGGATGTAATGGTGCAGAATATTGGTAGGCTATTTGTATATCTATATAGTATAGTCTAACAGGTCATTTAAATAGAACGTGTATTGGAACGAGGAGAGCGAATTGATTTGCTGGTCGATCGTACAGATCAACTCAATCAAGCAGCCTTTACATTCCGTAAAAGAAGTACTGCATTAAAGGTAAATAGGATTAATAAAATATTAGTTAATATTAATTAATATTTAATTTATTTGATTAATTGAACAGAGGGCCATGTGGTGGAAGAATGCAAAATTAATGATGATGCTTGCATTAGTTATTATTGTAAGTGTTGAGTATATAAATTACTAATGATGGTCACTAAGTTATTAATATTATTAATATTGCTATTTATTGCTATGCCTAGTTTTGCATTTATTTCATAGTGAGTGCGGCATGTGGATTTCCAGGTAATTAACACTGAGTTATGACAATGCATAGCTATACTATGCATGTCCTATAGAATACACGATATTAACCATTTTATAACATTCTAGGCTGGCAAGAATGCGTTTAAGTAGCTCATAATGCGAACAATTATAATGACGATTACTTTCTCTTTATTCTAATTGTTATTACTTTGATTGTGGCTATTATGGCCGATTATCGATAATACTAGTGTTATTTTTATACCAATAATCTATAATATGTTACATCATTTGTATATGTTTACATGTTTTGGATATACATATATATATGTGTGTGTGTGTTTAAATGATAATACACGTTTGTTTAGTGTAAATAGTCGTATTATGTAAAAATGAATTGCGCTTCATTGGCGCAAGTATAAAAGCAAAATACATCGTGACGACGAATTGCAATCAAACAGCAGTTAATACATAGAATAACGATAACAATATATTATCAATTATTCCTATACTATTGCACTAATAGTGATCACAAATCAAAATGAAATGATGTGGTACTGTTGTTATAAGGATGGGAGTAAGTGTGTGTGTGTGTGTGTGTGTGTGTGGATAGTAACTAAGTGAAGGGGAGAGGCAGATGATTAAAAAGATGGATGTGTAGGAGTGAATATTATAGTACTAGAACTAGTAAATTAAGAAGCAGTCACCACATTATCTGACAAGTTCACTAGTAGTTGGGCCAAGCATCGCTTTGTTGGTCCATCGTCTTTAAGTGCTTCCGAGAAACTGGCATCTCTCAATGCCTCAGGTAGACATTGGCGTAGTGCTTCACGGGCCCGTGGATTATCGGATAGTCGTAAATAGCAGCGTATTATATGTTTTAGCAAACGGACAGCCTGTGTCTCCACAATAGCCATGACCATGTTGTTTAATACAGTAGTGACTGCATAGAAACGTTCGTACGTTTGACAGATGTAGGAAAGGCCAACATCGTCCATAAGAATCTTTTGAATAATAAAAATAGCCACTGTTTTAGACAACTCGCTGCCTGTCTCCATAATTCTTAAGCAAAGCGGAATAATCTCCGTTGAAAGCAAGAATTGGATCACTTCAGGATTATCGTTCTAGTAGATAATATAGCCGTTAATATTAACTAGACTATTCACATAGATAGTCTACCTTAACCAAAGCACCAATGACCCCTAGACTTGTTAATCTTAAATATTCAAATGGTTTAGGCTTGTAGGTAGAGTTGAGGAATGGATAGAGATACAACGGAATATGTGCTATGGCAGTTGGTAAGTATAGTTCTATACAATACTAATTAACGGATGTCTACCATTTAATAAAAGGCTACGGGTTTCATTGTGACTGGCTACACACTGCAGTAAAGCAAGTGCATTGCAGACACGATTGGATACGACGGTAGTGAAAGCATCTGGAGTAAGGACGGGATAAACGCTGGTAATTTCTTGTAGTAAAATGGCCATAACACCTAGTAGCATAGATGATAAGTAATAGTATAGAGATATTATGGAAACGTATTAGTATATAGTTACCATAAGCATGCCAGAGAATCAGGGCAAGATCGTCAAACTGTTCTCGCTTCTTTGAGAGTTCCAATAAGGCTTGTTCTCGTAGTGCAGGATTGGCCAAGTCCAGAATTAGTTGGTAGATCTTTTCTTCGTCAGCTTGGGGAATGCGTACTTGATAAAGTCCGCCAAATCCATAGGCACCTGCATTGGCAGTGTTATTAGTATTGGCAGTAGCAGCAGTAGCAGCAGTAGCAGTAGCAGCGATATTGTTATTGTTGCCATTGTTGCTAGCTGCTGTAGCCGAGGTGCCAGCATTATTCATAGGACCAATATTAGTAGAACCCAAACTACTGGCATAGCTGAATGCATCAGTGCCTGTACCTCCTACACTAGGCTGTTGCTGTTGCTGCTGCTGCTGTTGTAGGCCGCGATAGTTAAGCGAATGGGCAGCGGTACCGCCAGGCAAATTGGCATTATTATTGCCACTGCCCGATAAAAGCGGATTAGATTGCAGTTGCAGAAACTGCTGTAGCTGGGAATTAGCCTGATGCAAGGAATGCATATTCATAGTCAAGGAGAAGTGTAGATCTAAGAGTGGTATCAAACACGGCCAAGGCTGTGAATGCAAGCGTAGACAATAGAGAAAGGACCGTTGAAAGTAGGGCGGCTGAATTAGCCAATCGGGCCGTCAATATATTTGATGACCGATCGCTGTAAGAAGATAGCCAAATACGATGCCCAACGGAATGCTAAGCCACTGATCGTATGACAGGAGAGGAGACGGGAAAGACAGATAGTTGAAAACAAAAGGTATAGAAACACGCTTACTAAGTTAAGTAGTTAAAGTAGACGGGAAGCAAGAGGAATAGTGCTATATTATGTAGTTGTGTGGACATGCAATATAGACATGTGAACAGAGCAACCACTACTGATAACTATTTGTAACAGTGGCCACTGTTTAACAGTCAGTGTTATTGTAACAACAACAGCACCTTTTCTACAAATCTATAGCAACTAGTAAAATATTTACAAGTTGTATATTCATTATTAATAAATATAAAAATAGACTAAAACACTACAAATAATCATCACTGGTATTTTCATCATATAGCTATGCATATGACGGTTTAGCATGAACTAATTATGACATTTTTCTTTACATAATACCAGTGTTGCTTATAGATATGACACAGAGCTTGATACAATAATATGCATGTCTTATACATGTTTAAAACCAATGTCTCAAGCTATCTATATAAATAAGTGTTTATATACAGTTACAGTTCATTACACTTATTGATCTTATTTTTATTGTAACTTTAAACGAACCAACAACAACAAACAACCAACCAATATGGCACTCTGGGCACGCGGTATGGGTCGGGATCCAATGGACTCGATGGACACAGCACTTGGCCGGGCTTTCCACGACTTTTGGACCAACCCAAGCAGTATGATGCGTCGTGGCGCAGGCGATATGATGGGTGGCGACTCTGAAATGCGTAGCTGGTGTCCGGCCATCGATGTTTGCGACGAGCCTAACCGAATGGTGGTGCACGCCGAACTACCCGGTGTTAAGAAGCAGGATATTAAACTCGAGCTTCACGATGATAATATCCAAATCTGTGGTGAAACAAAATACCAGGCCGAATACAATCGTGAAAATATGCAGTGCTCGGAACGACGCTACGGCAAATTCACTCGAACCATTCCATTGCCCAAGAACGTGGATGGCAACCATGCGAAGGCCAAATTCGAGGATGGCATTCTATGCCTCGAAATGCCTAAAAAGACGGAAGAGCATCCAAAAAAGATTGCCATCTCGTAATCATCTGATTTGATGCATTAGCAGTGTGTGCAAGCGTACATTATTGCCGATGGCTTGATGTTTGTAAATAAACGCGCACACGTGTAATAATTGATAATTGTAATTGTGTAATAACAAATATTTAAATGAAAATTTTAATTGAATTAATGTTATCACGTTTACTCCTCACCGATTCTTTCTTGCAATATTATTTTTGGGTCACCATTTCTCTGTCTATCATAGCCTGTTGTACTATTGACGCACTGCAAGCTATTGCTACTAGGTGGTCATGAACGATAAATACGAGCTACTTGAGCCTATTGGGCAGGGCTCATTTGGTGTGATTCGTAAGATTCGTCGCAAATCAGATAACAAGGTAAGCTAGAGCTTGTATATTGAATAGCCGACATACTATGTATAACACTATGCTTTCAGCTATTTGTACGCAAAGAAATCAATTATGGCCGCATGTCAGACAAAGAGCGACGACAAATGGTCAACGAAGTCAACATTCTTAATAAGCTTCGACACCCCAATATTGTACGGTATCATGAACGTCAAATAGATCAGGACCTGCGCTGCATTTACATTGTTATGGAATACTGTTCAGGCGGTGATCTAGCAGCAGTTATAAAGTACTACAAGGGCAGAAAGTAACTAAGTAGATATAATAGTAATGACGCTATGTTAACAGTAGTGTAATAGCATGCAAATACCCGAAGAGACCATTTGGCAAGTATTGGCTCAAATACTATTGCTCTTCATGAATGTCACCAAGGAAGAGTAATTAAGAATCAGACAGATGGATCAGAATCTCGTGTTATTATTTACATCGAGATCTTAAGCCAGATAACAGTATGTTGTAATTAATCATATATAAATGAGTATCTAATTAGTATGTATTTATTTATAGTTTTCTTGGATGAACAGCACAACGTAAAATTGGGTGATTTTGGACTTTCTCGTGCTATGGAAGCAGCATCTGAAAAGTTTGCACAAACATTTCTTGGTGTAAGTTTAGTGGATGACATTAAATTATTTGCTAATAATTTGGATGTAAACTATAGACTCCATATTACATGTCACCGGTAAATAGCAGTATAAATTACACGCATATTTACTAACACTACCCAGGAAATTGTTTCAGGATCTGTTTATGACGCAAAAACAGATATATGGTCACTAGGCTGTATTATTTATGAGATGTGTGCTTTACAGTGAGTATTGGAATTAATTATCAATTGTATTATGGTTGACGGGACTAGTCCTCCATTTCCAGCTACTAATCTACAAGAG
>JAHLTZ010000116.1:0-25754 GCA_025786725.1 Syncephalis fuscata
AATATTAATATAATTATTATAAATGTTGTTTATTAAACAGCTACTTCCCTTATAGCTAATCTGACTAAGTAAAAGACATTTTGAACAATTAATATCCTAATTATAATATATATATATATATGTTAAAGTAATAATAAAGATAACTAATTAATTACATTATTGTATTGATAATTACACATGAATCAATTAATGTTGGATGTAATATTATACATGTTATAGTAATGAGTAAATGTTTAATTGTATTTAAAAGTAAAGGAGTGAAGTAAGTAAATATAAATGTAGGAATCAACATACAATAACTTATATATACTAATTAATAGACTCATGTAATTTAGTGTCAAAAGACCAAAATTGACATCCTTTACTTGATTGAACTACACATTTGTTGTTCTATTAAACATGGTGATAAATGGCGAGTGACATTAAATAATCAAATTGTAATGCTTTGAATACTTTATAACAATAATAATATGGATCAACATTTATTTATTGCTATAATTTATTTATTAGTTATACTATAATAATAAATCACAATAGTTATTGATATAATATTACTCACCGCTCATTATGATTATATATATTAACATGCACTAGGATATAGTCTGTATGCCATCAAAGCTGTTATATACTTTGATTTGCTTAGATTGCTAACATAGTCATTGCACTGACTGCTGTATATGACGAATGTGGTGACCAAATGCTACTAAACTCGCTGCATGCTTTGGTTTGCCATAGATCACCACTGCAGTTGTTTTAAAAGTAGTAGTAGATTGCACTTTTAGTACGGCCACTGAATAACATTTCAGTACCATACAGTGCGATCTACTACTGTCGCTACTGTATATGCTATTACCAGCACGATCTATAGTGGCAATCTATAGCAAATCAAGGCATATAGTAGCTTTGGCAGCATATGGTCGCTACATTCGTCGTACTGGCAGTTGTGCATATACAATAGCGTAATCTGCAATGATCCATAGCATAAACAAAGTGTACAACGAGACTTCACAGCATATGCTCAAAATAACATAAAACAAGCCAGGAATGCACTTACCATGTCAATAAAGCTGCCAAAAGCAACGATCAGAGCAAGGAAAGTGATTTGCAAAAAAAGGTCAGATTACAAAAGAGCAATGCAAGTACATAGTGTAAATAGTGTTTGTACATAACTAGTAGTCAGTCAACTACTGACACTATTTATATAATACATATAGAGTGTACAAGTATATGCAATGGATATATGCAATCAAGTGTGAAGAAAGAGAAAGGGAAATGTGATGACGTAGATTGTGAGATGTGAGCCTGTCAGTCAATATTTATAAACAGTCGAGTTTAATTCATTAATAAATGGAGTGTGAAATAATAAAAGTCAATCTACCCAACATGTCGATACATCATAGAACAGATTAATAGTAAATGAACAAATGCATTGAGAATAAAAGTTATTTACCCCCAAAACTAAGTTATTATTATGAAACATACTCATCAATAAAGTAATGTATAATAAAAAGAGTAAAGCCATTTAACATCAAATGTCATTATTATAAAACATACTGTCAATAAATTACTGCGTGTAATAGGAAATACAATCAAAGTCGATGTTTTTTAAAGGCAAGTGTAGTCATAGAAGGTGTCATTATTGAAATAATGAAATGTAATTATATTTTAAAAGATGGAGCAATAAATTAATAAATTAAATGAATAAATAAATAGTGCGATGTTAATGCTAGTAGAAACATGCACAGTATATCCAGTGCAGTGGTCAGTGGTGAACCAAGGCCTTCTGATATCTTACCGTTTATTACTATAAGAAATCAAACTGACACTGTTGCATCAACAGCATAATTAAATTATAACATTTTATTGTAAGTAGCATGAAATACTGTTTAACATTTATTAACACTGATATTGGATATTAAAGATAGTACTGATTAATTGACACTGATCAATTCAATCGAAGTTAATGTGGCACTGCTTCAACAAACAAACCCCCTCTCAGTAGTGAAAACTGATTGACAATTTATTGTTCAAATTATTGATCTTTTGTCCCAGTTTGAAGCTAGTGATCAAAGTGAAGTAGCTCATTTATTTACTCAATATTTACGTAATAAACGCACTGTTTAAACAATTAACATCTGTTTGTTCAAGATTTAAAGTTTAAACGTGACATTGCCATTAAATAAATGTAGTGCGAATGATGCTATATTTATTATATTAATTACTATAATCAATAATCAATAATACTAATAAGAATTGTAATACCGTTGACTTTATGATTAACTAAATGAATTAAACAGTAAAAACTAAACAATAGTTAGCGCAATTGTAATAACAACTAAACAAGTGTTTATTTTAAAATAAAATTTTTATTATGATTATTATACTATCAAACACTAATACATATATATTAATCAGTAATAAAGGAAATGCTATACTCGTAGCACCTTGCGGCTCTGATTTTGACAAATAACATTATCCGGATTATAAATATCACAGGTTTATATCGAGTTGTCTGGTTAACGTGTCCAGTCGCGTGCATGGTCAATAGCTCGCTCCATGGCCAAATTGCTACGGCGCTGCCATCGGGAAAACGACCAATAGGCACGCAGTATGGCCCATGTAAGTAGGTCGCGTAGCTTGCCCACGTAGATAAACCATACAAGCTCCCACGCACTCTTGTATGCAATCTTTTGTATATAAGCAATTAAACGACCTCGCACACGGTCCACCAGTGGCGCGGGACGTCGTTTCTGCTCGAGCAGTGCAATTCGGGCTTCTAGCCGTTTCATTCGGTCATTCATTTCTACTAATGTCGTTTCCAGCGAAGTCGCTGGCTGTAATGAGCCCGAAGACGACATGATTTACTATATTGTAATAAATGATACACGGCTATGATAAGTTGTTTGCAAAATCAAAGGAAAATAACAAGTATTCGGAATGGGCAACTACCGAAAATAGTCAGCTGATATTAATTATAGCGAGTATGATAAAAGTTGTAAACGCAATTTATTTAAGTTGTAATAAACGCTGGTGTGCAGCATAGTAAGTGTATGACGGATATTTATGATTAATTGTTGTATTTTACATCAGTAGCTGTTGCATGTCAAGCCACTGTTTGCCAGATATGTATATGTTAAACAATAGTAAAGTTTATGCACATTATATCGTGCAGTTTTAGTGATCAGTGTATCTAATGTGTTATTATGGCTGATTTGCTATAAATATTGCCATGGCTTTTGATGCTATCGTTTCATTACAACTATAGCTTGAGCTTGTCCTTTGAAAACAGTACATATGTTACTTGTAAGACTTCTCGGTATCAGTGTCACCTGTATGAGAAGTGCTGTCAACAACAATACTGTGAGGTACATCGGAAAAGCTGGCAAAGTGTTCGTCCGCTGAGCGAACAGGATAGCCTGGTCTGTCAATATCATCGCTGCTATCCTGGCCGGCGTTCCATTGCAAGAAGCGCGGATAGGTGTTGTTCAACATTAAAGTCGATATTTCGCTGAATGCTGTATCGTATATGCTAACGTGTGGACTACCGTGCTGCATATCTTTTATAATGTCCTTGCGTGTGTCACTTTCGAGATTCAACTCGTATTCTGCACCCGGAATAATAAATTTGTTGTAAATAGATCGAATTTCCCTTTCTATTCGTTTATTCAACGTCATACTGGCAGCATTGGCATCGATTATATTTGATCGATTGCGCCGTGATCCGTTGCCCGATGATGTTCCACCTTGCTTTTTTTCCTGCAATGCTCGAACTCGACGGACTTTGTCGTAGAAAAGCACGTTTTCCACACTAAAGTCTATAATGGAAAAGACTTTGAACTAAAAGCGATGAATTTGCATTAGTTAATGTTATATTGCATTGCTGTCATGGCTTACTTTTTCAAATGAAGACGGGTTGGCTAAAGACTCGGTAAATCCAGTTGCTGCTTTGGCAAGCTGATCAAGACGGATAGAATCAATAAGCGGGAAAATATTAGTAGCAATATAGCCCATAAATGATGCAATCATCATGCAAGCTGAAAAGCCGTATGACTGCTTGTCAATGTTTTTGTTTTCAAACATGTTATAAATAAATATAGTAACACTTGCAAGTGCTACTAAAGCGGTGATAACTGAGACCATTACCAATTCGTTACGAATATAAAAAGCATCATTTACACTACTTAGCGGAAATATTACCATCCATATCAGTACGCCAACAAAAGCCGCAGGAATTGCATACATAATTAGATATGCTGCCGAATTATAGCAATACACCGCCGTACTTGGAATGATATCTGGAAGTGGAGTTAGAAATAGCTGAATAAGCGCTGTAACTGCCAAGTTTGCCATCAAAATTATAGCTAATACACGCAGAATAAATTGCGTACGAGCCCAATGTCGGTGTCGATAAATCCACGTAGAAAATTGCTTTTCTGGCTTTACTGCCAAAAAGTCAAACTGTATATTTTTTGATAATGGTGATTCAGGACTCCATTGAGCTGATTCGTTTGTCTTTGTCCGTCTAAGTGCTTTTGAAGCAAGCGTATTATCTGTAGCTGCCAATTCGTCGTCATTTTTTGATTTGCAAATTTCATTGGTCTGTGTTTGACAAACAGTGGGAGATGATGGCTGCGACTCATCTGTTTGGCTATTTGTGGAAAGCGTATTGCTACTTGTTGGTCGGTTGGTCGAGCAACAGCCGTCCATTTCAACAAGATCAATCTGACTGGTAAACGTTTCATTTGAATCTAATCTTTCGCTATTTGATGAAGATTTTGTTTTCTTCCTAAGTAGACGTGTTGATGGTGTTGGCTTTAGCCTAACGGTAAAGCTTTTTAAAAGCAATGTTAAACGTCCAGAATGCCGTTGCAGGTGTTCTCGCGATCTCCACGCCTTGTGCTGTCGACGTCGTTGCTGGCCATATCCTGGTGATGTTATATGTCCCGTTTTTAGACTCATTTTACGCTGGCGTTCACTTTTGATATGTGCTCCCTCCGTGTCTGAATCTGACTCGATCGATAGTCCCGATGTTTCTGAAAGATTGCGCGTCATTCGATAGCGTGCCTCGCTAACACGATACAAGAAAATCACACGCACTGCTCTGGCAACAATGCTAGCACAGTGTAGAGATGTCGATACCGCAAGAATCCATATGTCGACCATGCAATTAATCGGTGTTGTAACAACCAATCGAAGTATTGACAAGCAGATGATTGTATAAAGGGAAAATCCCGATATTAACGACAATAGCGCGCCTCGATGTCGTATTCCTGGCAAGTGTCGGTACCTATAAATGAGCGCATTTGGAATGCCCATGATGCACATGAGGCCAGCCACAATGCCTATATATAACGCCCAGCCATTATTCGATGGCTCATTATCAGAGTGATCCATTGCCACCTATTAGTTTACTATTATGATTATTATGATTATTATGATTAAGTTCTATATTTGATATTGTTGTTTTCTGTGATAGGCGTGCTGATTTAATACGCTAGCATAGGTAAGGTTACACTACTATTAAACGGTAGCAGTAACGACCAAAATTGGTGACGCTCTTTTGTTTATGTTGCTTAGCGTTTGAAGTTACAGAAACTGAAAACCAACAACAAATACAGATAGAGTGATATAAACAAATAAGCCGGTATAAATAACGAATCAATTAAACGAAATCAAGAATAAGAAAGAGGAACAGAAAGAGCTAGAGGCACATGAGCGACAGACAGACAGAGCAGGTAGTAAAGCTAAGGTGACCCTTAGGATAATAAAACAGGTTATAGCCTGAATAAACATTGGGCTGGTCAGTAAAAGCATGGAGCAATGCAAAGTGTCAGATTGCCCTTTTTTCAAATGATTGTGCGGTGGTGGTGTACAAGAATACGCATGGTCGATGGTCGGACGACAGTCAAGTCAAGGTCGGTACGCATGGCAGCGTCCGTGTAATCAAGCGTAAATCATCACAGTAGCGCTCTATCCGTAACATGCTTAAATGGAGATATTTCATCCAACTTTAAAAGCAGTTGCATAAAACAGCACGCCATTTTGCTATACTACTTTAAGTAGTGGTAGTCGGGGCAATTGGCACAATCTATATCAGGCATGGTGTGGTTGATGCATTCAATGCAGCATATGCTGCAACTAATGCAGTAGATCATAGAATAAAACTGCTATGTATGATTGGATGCACAAAACTCATGCAGCCTTCCTTCGCATTCTGTCTAGAATTCTTTGTCCGTACAATAGACACAAGCACATGTGATTATGGCAGCTACTTAATGCATACTAAACTATTAAAGTAACATACCATTGTCGTGCCCTGTCATATTGTTGCGCAAATAGCCCGACAATGTATGATGTGTGGAATAGGTGGTTCGTGATGGATGGAAACGCTCTTGGAATATATTACAAGCAACCGGTTTGGTGGCCGAGACTTTTTTACATTCCGAATGGCCTGATGTATCTATGGTCCAATGTTCTAGCCTTTTAGCTAAAATATCCTATTTGTCTTCATTTACTACGGCCATATGACCTTCATCGAGTAAATGGTTGTTCTGTAGATGAGGTGCATATTTGACTTGCGAAATCCGGTTGTAATGAACGGTTTTACTAATATTAGTACAGAAATGACCTCATAGACAATGCATCACGTCAGGTCTGGACAATTGTATACAAGCCCCAACTTATCCAGCACAAAGCAAGTCTATATTTTTTATGTATATTTGGTAAATACAATAGTGATGTCTAGTTGTTATAGATGAATCTAGTATATATATTCTACTATTCTGCACGTACAGCTACAAACATAACCAGCAATCTAGCCAATAAATGGTAATGGTAATTTTTTTTATTTTAAATATTAGCATGTTAGAATGCAAATGTCTATACTTGCGCTATATATTTAATAGTAATACCAATGACTTTCTATGATAGTGTTATTGCAATAATGCATATGTACTATGTACTATTTAATCTTTAGTCTTGAATCCTGACAGTCATTTAATAAATACAATGTGTTAATCGCATAATACACAATATACCATTTAACATTATTGTGCTTATCTGTCTTTTATTGCCAATGTATTGACCATTTACTATTATTTGGTGGCTAAATGGCTACATTTAACAACGCTTGTTCTATTAAACATGGAATTGGGCGATGAGAAATGTCAGGGTCCAAAATAGTCATCATTATAGATTTACTATCCACTATGCATATATCTAGTACACATGTATCCTTTATCCATATATATATATATCGCTTCCATTGTACCTCCATACTACCATAAATATCATTTCATAATATATTAGACACATTCTATTTGTTATATACTTGAGCATATTTTACTTTTTCCATTCATACTCTTACATTCTATAATATCAACACCGCTACTCGTACTCTTTCCATTGTAGATTCAGTCAATGGTATATAATTTTATTATGCATTGACTATATGCTATCTAGAGCCGTTTTCCATTTGTCGCTAGCTTTAGTATTTATAAATCTCAACTCATCTCGCTAATTTACTCATCAGTCTATATTCACTATAGCTTCAGCATTTCTATTTACCCTTTTTTCATTATATATTCATTCTACCGTATACCATCCTATTGTCTACTAACCACCATCTATTGATGGTCACTATTTGCCTACTACTAACTGTATTTATTGTAGATTTCAATTCAGTACACTCATTCATTTATATAAATTATAGCTTCGCCATTATTATTAGCACATCTCTCTTGTCCACTCATTCTGTTTATGCTTTATTAATAAAATAGTTATTTATATATCAGTGCACATGTTATAGCCTTAGACAGCAAGGTGTGGTGCAGCTAGTTAACAGGAATGGCAGCCAATACATAGAGTAATAGCCGCTGTACAGACATTCTACTAAACCACTCCTATTATTCGTACACTTGTTCTATTTATAACAAAGCCCAGTTACATCTATAAAAGCACTATTGCACGTCTTAATAGCCATAAGGCAATATAGCAGCAACAGCAACAATAACAGCAACAACAGCAACAACAAATGGACTAGTCGCATGTTGCTTGTTGGCCACGTTTTACACCACGCGATATAATTTACGCTATAACACCCGCGTGCTAACATAGGTTGTCACTACTACTCAACACTAAATAGTTGCCACGGTAAACTGGCCACTTTCATATACAGTAACAACGAGCTATTCATATCATGGGGGATGGATGAAGTGCAGCAAGGTGAACGTGACCACTACTCTCGCTCTCACTACCACCACCAGTATCTTTTACCTTTATTCATTTCCATCTCTTCATCTATAGTCATTCCTCTAAACACATTGCCTTATTCTACAACTACACTATAGCGTATTATGGCCGCGCCAGATTATCGTATTTCTAAAGTGGGCGTTTTATGTAAAGACTGCGGCCAAGATGTAGGTCCATACCCGACGCGACATCGTTGTGGTGCATCAGATGCACCGTCACTGTCCTCAACGTCGCGCGATAGCGTTAATAGCAGCGGTCACTCACTGGCCCCGCCTTCACTGGCCCCACCGCGACCCGGGCTGCCCGGCCGGTCGAATACCGGTGGCCGATACGGTGGCCGAACAGCCCCGTCGTCAGCTAGCAGTAGTGGCAACACCACCGCAGCAGGAGGCAGTTCACTAAGAGCCGGTGCCGGCCGCTGGAATCGACTGGCCGGTCAGTCGGCACCCTCTTCAAACCAGCAGGTGCATGGTTCGGGCAGTGGCACCGAAGACGAAGGACCAAATAGCGGTAATAATACATCGTTATGGGGCAAATTCCGTGCAGCTACTGCTTGGAATAATGATGCATCGGACGCGAGTGGCTCCGAACGAGGTAAGATAGCCTATAAACGATAGATAATATTTATTTATTAACATTATAACAATAATAACAACAACACCGTTAGGCGATGAAGAAACGGGAGAAGCAGGACCACCTCAATCAACAAGTTCTGGTAAAAAGCTATGGGGAAAGATTATGGGCAGTGGCGATAATGAAAAGTCTGAAGAACCTGGTAAGCAATTGCCATAGAATATACTATATTTAATTAACAACTATTTAACTTTTATATTTTATTAGACTCTGATACATCTGATTATGAAGGCGAATCACATGTTACACGACTACTTAAATCATATTATCGTGAAAGATATCCAGAAGCACAATTACCGGGCTGGTTGACACATCCACCACCAGATCTATACCGTCCATTTGGTGGTATGGGCAGAGAACGACCCGTATCGAGTTCATCATCCTTTTCACCACAACATACGCAAGTACCTATAGGATTTGGGCATGAACACCGACGCAGTCAAGATAATACAAACACCAATACCAGTAGTAATAGTAGGAATAGTGTGGGCAGTGCAAGCAATATGTATGGCCAGTCATCATTGTCACCGACAAATCAGTCCTATGAATCACCTGCATTGGCGGATTCGGCTAAATATGCGCGTGGATCAAGTGGTACGCTGCCACCCGCTCCATCACGTCGCCCCACTCGACAACGCGTCAATGTACGTCGAGATGCAGGTGCCTTCTTCAACGACGATAATTAATACACTTGGGATAAGAAAATGCATCCAATGCCGTTTAGTTCGTTTAGTTTAACCAACCAACTCCTCTCCAGCTAGTTCATTTAATCACGCGCGCTCTCTTTCTCTCTCTCCTCACCTCCTCCTATTTCTCGTTTGAAGTCAGTATGAAGTAGTATTGTATAATCGTCATACTTTTGATGATCATTGGTATATACGCTAGAAAAGAATAAGCGTTAATACACAAAGACACACTAGAAAATTAAAACATGAATACGTTATTTTTAATCACTCATTGCCAATAGTAATAATATTAGTAAAGTAATATAGTAGTTAATTATAAAGAAAAAGGTTGATTCAATAATAAATCAATAAATGATAGTGGTGATTTAAGGCTGTGCCATAATATCGACATAACGATTACGTGCACCGCGTTTCTTCTTGCCGCCTGGTGTTGGAGCTGTAGGGGCTGTAGTGGCCGGTCCAGCTAAAAGAGAACTTGGTGCTACTGGCATAGGCGGTAAACTACTAGCCGATAAAGATGTACCAGGTGGTGGTGGTGGTGGACCTGATCCAACTGTACTAGTGGATGAAGGTGGTCCCATAGTCGGTGTTGGTGCACCAGTCGTCGTTGGTGTAGCAAATCGTGTTGACGGTGCCGATGATGACGACGACATAGGCGGTGGTGGTGGTGGTGGGGGAGGAGCCGTAGCTGCTGCACCCGCCTAATAGAATAACAACAATATAAAAGTAAATAATCATTCTTCTAACAACACCATTAGTAATGACTTACCTTTTTATTAACCCATCGTTTTAATTCGGCATCGTAATAGAACTCATTCTCTGCGCCCAATTTAGCCTGTTTAACACTACCCGTACTACTACCCGGCCTGAATAGACCCCATATCGACCAACCTATAACAAATCGATTAATACTAATATATTAATAGTAATAGTAATTACTTGTACTTACTTCCTTTCTTATCACCATCACCACTATTGTTATCGTTATTATTATTATTATTATTACTGTTGTTGTTGTTGGTTGTATTAGTCGGTGCTGGTGTAGATTCTGTTGATGGTGTTGTACCAGTGTGATTCGATGCATTATCTGCCGTGGGTGCTGGTATCTTTTTACGTAATGAGCTGTTACCCAATCCAAAATCATCATCATCATCGTCATCTCCACCGATATCATTGTTGGCATTATTAGTATAAGTCGATGGTTGATAGCTCGTCGTTGCTGTATCTGTAGTTGATACATCATTAGATGTTGCAGTATTAGTAGCATTCCACCAAGAAGGTGTATCAGTATTAGTCGTTGAATAAAAGGTAGGCTGTGTGTTCATGGTATTAGCAGTACTGGTGGTGCTGGAATAGAAGGGCACAGCTGTTGTTACTTCTGATGTATCTTCAGTAGATTGCGTTGTCGTATCAGTTGGATTATACCATGCTGGTGTTGTTGTATTATCGCTCGTCTCCTCTTCCTGAGTGGTCTCTAAACCAAGACCCATGTTATAGTCACTAGCACTGTTGGTATAAGTAGCATTACTGCCATAATACTGTGGATAAGTGTTGGTGCGTCCTGTATCGGCCATGGCATTCGATTGACTAACAAGTGGCGAATGAGTCGCTGCAGAATATCTATTTGTATTTTGTTGTTGTTGTTGTTGTTGATAACTAGGTACAGCTTGTCCCATTGTACTCGAGCGATACATTGCTGTATTTGCATTATAACCGCCATTGCTACCCTGTGAACTACGTCGACTAGCCATACCATGGCCATGAATAGCTACATCAGCCGATGCACTACGCATTGGAATCATGGCCGGTGAGGCCGGTGTACTATGGAATTGACCACTACTAGCAAATGGACCTGATTCCTTAGTGGGCATCATAGGCATACCTTCATCGCCAGCAATAAACTTATTCAAACTATTGTCAATGGCGTTCATTAATGAACCCAGTGTTGGTTTGGGCAATTTAGATAACCAAGAGGCTGCCGAATCAGCCGCTGTCGATGCACTATTACCACCAGTGGATATAACAATACGTTGATTCACCATTTGTAATTGCTGCATGAAACAGGCATGGAAATACGGCGATCCTTTAGCGTAGCTCTTAACACAGGCCGCCACCGATTCACAATAACTAAATAGCTATATTAGCGTCGCTTGCACTATACACACACACACACATCTATATAATAATTACCGTAATGCTTCGTGGATGTAACCGGCATCCAATAGTGACCATACATGGGCTAGTTTGTAAGCTTGTAAATGAGGGAATCCACTCGATGTAGTGGCACTTGATTTCAACGATAATACAAATTCTAGTATTTCTGTCATTCTAATTGCTTCGGTATGCTTGTAGAAAGTGGATTGCTGTTGGTGATCAGTACCCAATAATACAATTCGGGCACTTGTACCCAATCCATTCATAATCGATACTTGCGGTGACAATAAATAACTAAAACAAAAATATTAATTAATAAATATAATAATTGTATATTACTTACCACACATGGGCTGCTTCAATAAGATTTGCTTTACGTAGTGCATCACCTAGTGCTGATAGTGCTTGTTGATCGTTTGGTGTACGATTAGCAATGAGCATACATAGCATTGACTGCCATCGTGATAGATCCATTGGCGGTGCTTGTCCCATTTGACCTGGTGTCCACACACTAGTGGATACAGCATTGGCCGTTAATTCAGCGGCTGTCGTAAATTCTGTCGTCTGATGACTAGTCCCATAAATCACTTGATTCACTAAAATGATCTATTAATACCATAATGTATATAGCTACTTCTTTCTACTTACCGGCTTCTTTGCCTTGACCAGCTAGTAGGCCATAGAGTAGTCGGAGTGCAGCGGTCGAGGCTGTATCCCCCAATTGATCTTGTATAAATTGATCAACGGTGGTCTTCCACATATCTTTGCCCACACAACTAGCAATCATAAGAGCGTGAGGCCATAACTTATGCTCAATAGCCAGGGCCACTGCTGCTTCTCTGTCACCACGTAACAATAAATATTCAATATCATTTAATCTCTGCATTGAAGCAATGGAAGCAGGTGGTGCCACTTCAGTAAATACATCTTCTTTACCCGCACCAAGTTGTAACTGTTGACAAAACTCTTTATCAATAGTCTCGTCGCCACTATATATTATATATTAATAACAATCTACTATAATTATACTATTTTATATTTACCTGCCCGGTGCTACACCATCATGTTCACATAATAGTCGCAGTAGATACCATAGTAGACGTGTACCTTGTCGTTGATCATCACTGGCCTCTCTATTCTCTTCTAGCACGGCGAGCTTTTCATCAATCATGGCTAGTACTTCTTTCTTCTTAGCCTTTACGCCTAGTCGGGCATCTTGTAATAGTGGCACGGTTGTTGTTTCTACTGTATCTTGTGGTGTCGTTACATAATCACGTAGTGATGCTACTACGATAGGACCTGGTACCACTTTAGTAATGGGTGTATTTTGATCAGCTACAAATCGCTGTACACTACGTGGAAACATGACCACCATACGACCTATGTTATGTATTATAGTATTAATAAATATTGTCGCGCTGTTCTATCTACTACTTACCGCCAAATCCAAATGATATTAATGGACAGGGTGGCCGCTGTGTTGGATCCTTGTAACTATTCTGCCCATCAAATGTTGTCGTATGGCTTGTATCACGCGATGAATAATCAATAGCGGTTGCAGCACTTGTAGATGAATCAGTCATATCATGGTGTTGATACAGTTGCTGTTGCTGCTGCTGCTGCTGTTGTTGATGATGATGATAGAGTAATAGGCCATCATTACTACAAGCAGTATCTTGGTACATACCATTCATTGAAGTGGTATTGGCCCTGTATAACCTTCATCATGTTCTTCAAATAGCGTCGATGATTCACCCGGTAACCTGTTACCAGTAGTGGTGGTATAGGCAGCAACGGATGAGAATTCACTGCCGTACATGGACTGAGTGACCATTTCTGTACTGTAGGAATACTGTGAATGTCGACGATCTTGCTGTGTTCTATTGGACATGACACTCGCCGATCTACTTTGATCAATATCTTCCATGTCCCATGTATTACTGGCAACATCCACGACTGATTGACTATTCACAGTATCAGCTCGTGATGGTGTACGTACATCCGACCATCCTGCCGACCATGATACAGGCGGCTGTGACTGCATCGAGGCTGTATCCGTCTCTGCTGTTCCCTCCACTAATGATGCAATTGAGTTGATCTGACTTGGATCAATGGTTTCAAAGGTAGATTGATTCGAGTCAACTGCACCTGATGACGATGAATGGCCAAATATTAGATCATCCAAATCATCTGTACCATGATGGTGATTACTATCATTGGTAGATAAAAGCATTTCTGATTGACCTGTACCATAATGTTCATCATGCGTCAACTCGGTATTAAATGTCATTGATGTCGTTGATGGTATATGTTCATGAGAGGGTGACATGGTTGATGTATGAGGCACTGTATCACTTGAACTATCATGATGCTGATGGTGGCTATGATCTGGCTCAAATGCTTCATTAGTACTTGGCTCAGCCACCCATTGATTTAATGTAGCATCAAATCTATATCCAGGATAAGCATTAGGGTCTACAGATGGAATCCATTGTTGTGTTGTATAATCATAAGTCCAACCTGGATATTCAGTTGATTCAGTAGTCGTTGCTGTATCAGTAACCAGTGCTGTTTCTGTGGCCATTGCTGCTGTCACTTCTTGTGATACTGTTGTTGTAGCTGTAATTACCTCTGTTGTTGTTGTTGTAGTTACTGCCTCTGTTACTTCTGTTTGATCAATTATCTGTGTGACATAAGATTGATCCATATTATTATCAACTATGTTATAATCAGTAGGATAAGAGGACTGTTGTTGATGTTGTTGATATGGTTGCTGCTGCTGCTGCTGTTGTTGTTGTTGATCTGAACTTTGATAATCAGCAGTAGATGTATTGCCATATTGTAAATGATCAGTCGAGTATTGAGATGACAAATCTGATTGCGTTGGATAGACTGCACTAGTATAATTGGTATCTTGTTGTACTGCATATGATTGATCAGTTACAGTTGTTGTGGTTGTTGCGGTTGTATAAGCAGTATTTTGTGAATATGACTGTGCCGTATTCATTTGATTCGAATAAGATTGATTCGAGTATGATTTATCAGATGAGGGTGGATATTGTGCCGTGGTTGCCATTGTTGTTGCATACGCATTAGCATGTTGAGCTGCTGAATATTGTGCATTACTATGGTTGTTCTGTTCATAAACAGTATTGGAATGGACTGAATAAGCTGAATCGGTTTGACTAGGCAGTGGTACAGTAGTAGCATGTTGAGACATTGAATCATTAGATGTTGATACAGTTGATGTATTATAAGCAGTATCTGTATTATAAGCATTGCCTGCATTGTAAGATGTATCTACATTATAACCAGTATTGGCTGTATAACCAGTATTCGATGTATTTGCATTATAACCAGTATTCGATATATTTGTATTATATAATCCATTGGATGTATTGGCATAGTTTTGATAATTGACATTGCTATTTGTACTTGAATACGAAGATGGACTGGTAACACCATAAGCATTTGATGTAGTCTGTTGCTGTTGCATCTGATGCTGCATCTGATGTTGTTGCTGTGGTGGTGGTGGTGTTGGTCGATGAGATGTTGTCTTTTTAAAGAAATCCATTGGTGGACCATCATAAGCATAATCATCAGGTGGCGCTGTAGATGATGATACTGCTGCTACTACTGGTGGTGGTGCCATTGTACCTGTACCTGTACCTACACTATTAATACTACTAGGAACACCAGGATATGTGGAGGCCATAGAGGCACCATAGGGTGTAGAATAGTAATTAGTAGGCGGTACAGTTGAATTGATAGCCTTTGACTTCTTTTTAGTATAAAGTACGGGTGGTCCATCATAGGCAAAACTATCATCAGTAGTGGCTGGTGCTGGTGCTACTGCTGCCACTGGTGGTGGTATAGCAGCAGAAGAGGCTGTATTCATATAACCTGGATAACTACCATAGCCATAACCAGTACTAGTAGTACTAGTAGTAGTAGTAGTAGTAGATCCATAATAATTAGTCGATGTAGTAGGTGCATATCCACTATAGGCTGTACTAGCTGCTGTATTCATGGTTTGATTTGCTGTATAGCTAGATGTTGAATAGTCTACAGCCGTATTACTCGTATATTGACTAGTCGTATTAGCTGTAGTTGCAACTGTTGCTGTTGTATCTGGTGCTGTATACGGCTCAACCATGTCATACATATCATCATCATCATCATAATCCCGTGATAATGCAGCCCATATATCCTGTTGTGTAGCAGTAGTAGCAGTATTGGATACTGGAGCTGAGGCTGAGACTGACACGGTAGCAGCAGTAGTAATTGTTGTCGTTGTTGCATCAACCATACCTAATTGATCAAATAGATCGACATCTTGACCTCCAAATAATTGGCTTACATCGTCATTAGCTGTTGAAAAAGCAGCCATGGGCGGTTCAGTAGCTACAGTTGTTGTTGTTGTTGTTGTTGTAATACTAGTATCAACCGTATCTGTTGTTATAGGTACAACCCGCGGCGTAGTCACTTCAGGCACACTATCCTGATTTAATTGAAATGCACTTTGTTCTTCAATAACTGAATCAAAGAAAGGTACAGCTGTCATACTAGTAGCCATGGTCGGTGTCGGTGTTGTATCAATAAATGGTGTATTAGATGCCGCAAATAGATCATCAAATACTGAAGTAGCATTAGAAGTTATAGTAAAATCAGGTACTTCACTTGAAAATAGAGCATCAGCATGAATTGGACTCTTTGGTGCAATCTCTGTATTGGATACAACAAATAGATCATTTTGAGTAGCAGTCGTCGCTGTTGTTATTGTATCTACTTTAATATTGCCCATATCTACTGTATCAACTGCCACTACTTTCGTTTCTGTGGTTTCTGTTGTTACTACTGCTTCTACTTCTGTTACCACTGTTTCTGCTTCTGTTGTTACTGAAAGGGGCAATGGAATACTAATTGGTACTATCTCCTCTATAGTATTCATTTCTACTGGTGTCACTATTGCTGCCATTCCTGTTTCTGTTTCTGTGGTTGTTATACTGGTAGTAGCAGTAGTAGTGGTTATTGTCTCGGCAGGAGTAACTGTTGTCATAATGGAATCATTCAAAGGGGCATCCACACCAACATAGGATGATGTAGATGATACTGATATAATAGATGGTGGTATATCTGATATTGATAGAGAATCCATTGTATGATCAATAACTGATTCTACCACCATTTCTGTAGTCATTGTCTCCACCGTTTCAGACACCAATGTTGATGTTGATGCCAATGCATTAGGTGGATTAAATGACGTAGATATTACATCATCATTAGTAACTATAGTAGTTTCTGATATATTTGCCCTCTTTTCTATATCTATTTACATTATATTATATTATATTGTATTATATTAGTTGTTGTTATTTAATATATATATATATATATATATAGTATATAGTATATAGTATAAATAACTTACCAGATACGAGTACTGTATCCACTACTTGTTCTTTATACATTTATATATTTACTAGTTAGTATATATACATATATACATACATATTATACTAATTGATATAGTCTACTTACCAGATAGAGTCTCTACTACAGCTATATTCATTTCAGTAGTGGCTACAGTATCGGTAGGTATCACTTTTATTTCTTTCTCTCCGCCTTCTTCTTCATGTTCTTCTTCTTTCTTCTCCATTTCATCGTCGGTATCATGGATAGTACTGCTTTCATCGGGTGTATAGGGTGTATCGGTAGTGGGTGAGGCTATATCTTCACTTGGATCGGTTGACGTGTTATTGTTGTTGCCTAGTTTCTTTCCCTTGCGCTTCTTTTTCTTTTTAGCCGACTTTGACGCTATATATAATATACATGGTGTATCATGAGCGACTGTTACTATTGTAGACTACTATTAAATTACCTGTGTTCTGCGCTGTCGTATTACTAAGTGGGTTATTGCTAATCATGGTGTGGTATGCTATCATCGATGTCATGCGGTTATTCATCATATCATTACGTAGACGGTCACTGTTCTATTCGTGTCCAGTATTACTAATACTACTACTACTTACCAGAATGCTGGTTATCAAAACAAAGAACGAAGCAGACGCACTGTTAAAGTTACAGTCTGTCTTGATGGCAATAAGTTTGCTACACTCAAGTGAATTCGGCTGGGAATTAAAAGATGACAGAGTGTGGTTAAAAGAGTGATAAGCAGTGTCGTTGTTATTCACTTCAAAGGTATCATGTGAATGTGTGTGTGTGTGTGTATTGTTGGCAAGTTCCCCCAATAAACATTACAATCAATTCACAATGTTATTATGTTGTATTGATATAAATATTCGTATAATGATTGGTATTACTATGATTGGTATTAATATTGTTTGACGTGGTCCAATCATCACCAATCATCATTATTATAATTGACACATCATTTAGTATAAACTGATTTGTCTAATAGTGTTTTATTATTCGGCCTTATTTGTCTTGGTACGTTTCCGTTTTTTATTCGTCGGTTCTAAAAATGCCGTATTCTTGTTACTATCTTTACTATTCTTGTTACTTGACATCGATGATCCAGTCTTTTTCTGTTGTGGCTGTTCCTCTTGTTTTTGTTGTCTTTTTTGAGATGCTTTTATCATTTCCCTTAGTAATAGATGGTATCGAAGAAGTATTGTTTTATAAATAAATGAACTATGTATGATGCTATGGTCTACTTACTGTTTACGATGTGTTTTACGTTTATCGTATGAACTGCGAGTACTGATTGTTTTACGTTCCACAGGATTTCTACGTAATTGATGACGCTTTTGTTTACTAGTTGATGATATGTTAATTATATTCTATAACTATTACTACTACTTACGATGCCTTTTTAAGTGTTAACATCCAATCGGGTACATCACATCCTGATGTTTTCATTACATTAACAATACTAGATAGTAGAATATTAATATAGGATATAATAATGATGTGTAATAAGTAGGTACTGACCTGCGTAGGAAATCGACATCATCATTAGTAAATAGCGTAACTGCTTCACCAGTACGACCAGCACGACCCGTACGACCTATTAATTGATTTATTTATTAATAATTGTATTATAATTAATATATATATATATATATATATGTGTGTGTGTGTGTGTATTAATTACTTACCAATACGATGAATGTAACTTTGTACGGTTTGAGGGAAATCGTAGTTAATAACCAAACGAACACCTTTGAAATCAATACCACGAGCCATTAATTCGGTAGAAATAAGTACCCAAATCTTGCCTTCTCGGAATTGTTTAACAATATTATCACGCTATGATAGTCACAGTTATTCAATAGTTATTCAATAGTAAATACTAGTGGATACATACTTGAGCACGGGTACGTTCTGAGTGGATAACATCAACATTAATACCATCATAGATCAATTCGTTAAATAATTCACGGGCTCGTTCAATTGACTGGACGAATATAAGTACGGGTGGTTTTAAACCTTCTTGGATAAGTTGACGCATGGCAATCATTTTGCCCTCTTCACTGCCCACATAAATTAAGCGTTGTTTAATGGTTTCTGTTGCGGCATTTCTATAGATTGATTAGTTAAAAGTTCCATCAAATGGTTATTGATGGCAGCACTTACTTTGTCCCTACAACTACACGGATTGGATCTTTCATAATAGTTTGTGCCAATTGTTCAACACCTGATGGCAGTGTTGCACTGTAGAGTGCTTTTTGTAATTGAGGCAATGTACATGCTGCTAATATTTCATCCATTTGTTCGAGGAAGCCCAGATCTAGTAGTTTATCGGCTTCATCCAATACTAAATGTTTTACACTATTATAATAGATGAACCATTAATATGGAGTATATCATTATATATATATATATATATATATATATATACTTACTGGCTTAAATCCATTCCTTCTTGTTGAATGGCATGTACAAGTCGTAGCGGTGTGCTAATAAGAATATCTATTATGGTATAAGTAATGGTATAAAGTAATACGCGTATTATAATATATATTACCGAATTTTGGACGTAATCTAGGATTATTATGTTGTTTATGTGCGGACATTTTTGACATCATGCCAATTTTAAAACTTTTACCAACACTTAATGCTTGGAATTGATTGTATATCTATTAATATTAAATGTATTAATATATTTAATATTTCAAATGTATATATTCTATATATTTACCTGTTGAGACAGTTCCCGTGTAGGAGAAATAACCAATGCTCGACAACCAACCTTCTTTGGACTATTAAGATCTTGTAGAATAGGCAATACAAATGATAGTGTTTTACCACTACCCGTAGGTGCACAGGCCATAACATCGCGTCCCTTTATTACATTATATTAACAGTGGACTATGTGTAATAGATGTAATAGCTTACATTAAGTGTTACGGGTGCACATTGCATCTGAACTGGTGTAGGTTGTTTGAATCCAAGTTTGGTCAAATTATCAACTAGGAAAGAAGCCATTTCAAATCTATATACATTATAGTATAATTAGAATAATTAAATGATTCTTAATATTTACTACTTACTGTTGTTCTAGTTCAGAGAATGCTTGAAATGGTCGTGGAATATCTGTGCCATAGACACGAATACGATGCTGTGTACGGAATTCCTCGGCCTAAATAGTTCACTATTAGTATTTTATAAAATATTATCTTAATTCAATCCACTAAATACTCATTAGTCACTTACTTCTTGTTCATTACGAAATGGTTTAGTATTTGTATCAACTGCACTTGAATCAGGCTCTGATACATCTAAGCGATTCAACAATAGATTGTAATGATATAAGTAAAAATGTAGAATATAATGCTACACCTACCAGAATCAGCGCCATCAACTTCCATTTTATCTGTACTTGTTTCGTCTTTTTGACGACGAGTATGACGACGACGAGAAGGCGTTCCCGGTGCCGGTTTGTTATTGAAAAAGTCTATTTCTTCAAGTAATTCATTTGTATTATTGTTATTGGCCGTGGCTGTCGACGATAGTGGTAACGTTGTGGTGCGCTAGTTAAGCGTTAATGGTTTGACCTATAGCCAATCCCTTCTAGATTAATACTTACCTCAAATAGCTTAACATCTTCTGCAAATCGCTGCTTATTAAAGCGTGCACCTGCACCCAGTGCCTTGAATATCTCCATAGCTGAATATAAATACGAAGAAAAAAGAGTAAAAGAATCTTAAAAAGCAAAAGTGTTTTTATTTTATTTTTTTAATACACAAATTCAAACTGAACTGTCACAGACTATAATTCAATTGCCACCCATTAATGATGTTTTGTATTAACCAGATTGTATTTGTATTAATGGCATGACAGACACTGCAACATTTATGTTTATGTAGTCTGATTTGCTAAAATGACATAACTCTCAAATAGACATTGTTATATTAAACGGCTGCTTCTTATTGTTTATTCATTTATCTTAATCAACATTAATGAAATATGAATATGTCATAGATAGCGTTAAATCCAGTTATTCCTGCGAATAAGATTCAGTATATAAATTCAGATTTGCAGCTAAATTCTCAATTACAGAAGCATAATTATTGTTAAATGGCAAAGCATTAAATTCAGGAAGGTCAGCAGGTTGCACATTAAAATAAGTAGTCGTAGTGGTTTCTTCAGTCCTATTACGACGTTGGCAGTCATCATGTTGTTCCGAGTGCTCAGACTGTGTAAATGCTGCATTAATATCATTTACCACATCTCTCGCTCGTTGATTGTAAGCAGTAGCGGACATAGCAATAAGTGTGCGACTGGTAAGAGTAGGCTCTTTATCAAATCCTGTTAAAGCTTTGCGTGTATAGACACCGACAAACAAAACAAGAACATTGGAGGTATGGCCAGCTAGGAAGTGATATAAAAGGTAACCCATGTCAGACACAGATATCAAAATGCAATGGGCTGCTAATACGAGCAGTTGTCTACACTTGAAATCCAATTCTGGAATATTATTACGCTTAATTTCCGCATACTGCCAAAGAAACAAAATGGCCGAGAGAAAACTAAATCCTGAGGTTATACTATAACCAGCACGTATTATATTATCGGCTTTTTTCTCGGACGAAAAAGTATTGGACCTAATAAGAAGGATCCAACCGCCAAGCGCCAATGCGCAGCCAATGCTATAGAAAACCATCCCATTGATGCCAAATCGGTAAACCAGCCGGGCTCGTTGGGCAATTACTTTTCTCATAGACTGACTCCTATTGATCAAATTTAGTTAGTTACATGTTATTGCAATATTAATACAGTGCTAAGTGAATGTGTGATAACTAAATAAAGTAGAAATGGGAAGCTAACTTACCATGCTAGCATCAACTTTGCAATAATAATTTTAATTATCCAGCCAGCAAATAATAATACTACTTTTGAATAATTCAGAAATGTATCATTGAACTTGTATGCGCCATTGATGTGCATACCAAAGGCAGCTGTGCCAATTAATATGGCACCGATCATCATGCCATGATACTTAGTTTTTGTCTGAATGTAGCGCCAAAAATGGAGACAACCAAAGCCTAAGAAGAAAAGCGCAAATGTAATGTCCCTGAGCGGCTTAGTTCCAGGCACGAAAGGTTGCGTTGGAGCCACATTATCAACAGAGTTTGAACTAGAATCATCTGACATGATGGTATAGCTGCTTGCAGGGGATGTGTTGTCTCGTAAAGGGAATGTTAAGATTGCGCAATACTATATGAGCTAGTAATTGTAATGGCAAACTTTAACAAAAAAGCGGTAGTTAAGTGTTATTTATCAAAAACTAAATTGCACTTGGTGATAGAGGAAGAGTCGAGGTAATAGAGAATGAAGTATGAATATAAATTATGCTGAACTTGGTTATTTGCTTATACTTTTATAGCATCAAACTTCTAAATTTTTATTCTGGCTTAAGTCACGGATACCAGTAAACAACGTCCAAAAATAGGCTAGTAAGTTGGTATGTACCCAGCTCAATGGACAGCGTATCTAGAACACACACATACCATACATTGCATACCTGTATTTGTTAATATATTGTGTAACCTTTTATTATTAGCTTATGTTCCATAAATGTTCAATGTAATAGGACATCGCCCCCCAAAGTTCAGGCCCATTCTAGCTGAAATCTATCCACATGCACTCGCTAAATGGCAACATTTGCTGCCGTCTACCCTTGCATCATTGACTTTGATTTTACATACTCTGTTGATATTTAAACACGATATTAGTCCACAATAATTAATATATAACAGTGAGCTATTACTTTATTTTATACTAGTTCAGATTCAATAGCAATAGAACAAAGGTAATAGTTTTGAACAGTATATAGGTACCTCTACAGTTAAAGACAAAAGGCTTGTGTAATTCATAGCAATTTCTTTAAATGGTATCGGCTTAAACAAGTTATAGAACGTGGTAACCAACTTTTTGTGAAAATATTGCTGCAAGATGAGGCATAAACGTTGAAATTAAATAATTAGTGTGGTCTTGTTCTGCGTTTAAAACATAGTATTACGCTAATTGTGCGTGTACTGTAAACCAACTCACGTTTTAGCAAGCTTTCAATGCCGTGAGCTAGGGGAAAGCAGTCATTACGCATATTCAAAATGGCCAATGTGACAATCTGCCAATCATTTATCGTTACATCAGACAACGCAATAGCCATTGAAGCAATAATTTGCTCATGAGATGCCTAAGGCGTCCAATATATACTGGCTTTCAATACTATTGATACTATTTAATCTAAATACTAGTTTTAATAATACCATGTTTAATAAACAAGAATCACCATTACACTATTACATATGCTTTAATTCAACACTCAGCTTTGGTCAGTACACGTGTAATCATGGTCTTAATGAGCCCTTATTGCACCGTGCAAATAGTGCAATTACGCCCAATCCAACAAATAATCCTATTAATGGTAATTGCCATTTCATTTGCCGAGTCAACATTATGCTAAGGCGACTCGTTGAAACCATTTTGTATAATATTTGACAGTAAGCATTTAGGGGTACTTGATTGATTGTTCTTGAAACATTATGCAACAATTGTTACACTGGCATATCAATTATAGTTGTTGTTGGTATTTACCAGATACGGCATCATCCGACGATAGCTCTTGGAGCGGAATGCTGTCGAATAGTTTATTGACTAGTACTATAACGATACTACCGACATTTTTGTTTGTTTCTAATATTGTAGATATGAATATTTTATATAGTATATTTTGTCAACTGCTAAAACATACAATATTTTCTATTCATTTATCTCATTTTAGCACATAGCGAAAACATTCTATTTATTATATACTTTAACACGTTTTGCTCAATTCATTCAAATCAAAATATTCTCACAAATAAAAGAGATATTCAACGAGGCAGATCAGCATATATATTGCTTAGAGTAATGTAATTCACTAACTAACGGTTATTAACAAAGCTTTGCTAATGTACAACACAGGTACAATAAGTGAAATACTTCAAAAGACTCAAGCAACTCATAGTTTGGCTATTGACGGGACAGTGCCTGTTAAAACAACATCAAAACAAATATGCCTATGAATTTGTAATATCTGCTAACAAATAGTATGTAGAATGTATGAATCAAAAGCCGTATTGTTATTAAGCAATCTTTTCTTAAACCTTTTTGTAAAATGAAGTTGATTAATGAAGTTACAAGTTGTAGTTTTTCAATTAATAATTGATATGTTTATACACTTGTGCTAATGGACTTTTAAACAAATAAAATGTTTTTCTCTTTTTATAAAAAATGGTGACAATCTACTAGCTGCTTGGTTGGTAGTGCACTTAGAGTATGTAAATGTTCTGGAGTATATTACCAATTTTTTCAGGTATGTGTATTATAAACTAGCTTTATACGATTTCTAAATTAGTTTGTTCATAGTTCTCTATATCTTCTGGCTTAACTGTGTTAATATCAGTTGTATTTGATATACAAAGCATTCGTGTTATACTAGTACACATGCCAAATTGTACACATCCATTCCCGATAAGTATGCTATCTACGCCATGTCAGGACAAACAATATTGGTGATGTGTGCAGTTACTTATTTAAGTATTATAGGTATATAATGGTCAAGCTTAACTAATACTACTATGGGTTATCTACTATTTAATGAAGTGACTATACCTGAAAGCAATATGAAGCTAACGAATGAACAAAAATTTACGCTACTGTTACGCAGCATCTTAAATCTGTATCAGAAGCTACATGCACACCAATGCTATTGTATCCAAAACAATATCTATACATACGATGCTAAAATGTAACGGTGATTTCAGTGTTGTCAAGAGCTGTTAAGTCCCAAGTACTAATGATACATGTTGGTACACAATTGGGTGTTTACCATGGTAAATTTGATTTAATATATATTGCGTGTTCGGCTTTGTACTAGCTTCATTCATTTTCTATTTATACAGGAACAACGCTATAAACTACCCAGCAATATCTTTATATCTGTATTGCGTCCATATCTTTACTCAAAAAATAAACAATTACTTCCTTTATTCGGTGTACTTATTGTGGGCGGTGTTAATGTCTGCATTATTACATTTCTCATCCACATGACAGCCCATGATAATCCATAGTAATGTACAAGATAAGTTATTACACGTGTATAACTTGCACACGTTTTTGTCAAAAAATACCTATGCATATAATTGTTGCTAAAAATAATACGCATGCATAGTTCTATTGAGAATTATAATGTGTAACCATCGTGTAGTGCATATTGCAGCCAAAAACTTGCTGCTCATTGTCTAACATGCCCTTGGTTCCCATGACCATGCTAAAGATTGTTAAGGCAATATCAAGACAATGTAATTTTGTAATGAGCCTAGACAATAAAACACTAATTCATCTGAGCTGTTGTATCATATAAAGCTCGGCTATAGAACTAAAAACTAACCATCTATTTTATTTCGTTTTTTGCATTTACACTAATTTCAATATTCCATCATGAAGCTAAACTATAATTGGGGTTTTCTGTTGACTATATCTATTTATTTACTTTATCATTTAAGTAGTGCCCATGCC
>JAHLTZ010000117.1:0-25635 GCA_025786725.1 Syncephalis fuscata
GGACTCTATTTTTACAGTTGGCACGCGTCATGAAGTGCAATGGCGCGACACTAGTCGTAGGTTATGAATAGCCATGTATTATTACAACTAAATTGACACATTACTATGACAGGGGAAGCAGACATCTTGCAGATTCGACTACTAGACTCTAAAGTAGTTATAAGCTCAGAACCGAGTATCGCGTTAGATGACTCGTCAAGTACTATGAACGAGGAGAAAGAGTATTATGTTCACTTTGTTGGATGTACGCACTAAATAATTTATATTTAGTATGATATAAGCTAATGAATACTATTGTAGGCGATAAGCGATTGGATGAATGGATAACCATTGACAGATTTATTCAAAATAATTCAAATAACTGGGCCGATAAGCCTGGTAGCGTTACTAGGGTGAATAAACATGCAGAGAGTGAAGCAGTTGGTATAAAATATACAAGGCAAATGAACGAAGAAAATGGCCGAGATGAAGAGCGTAACGGTAATAGAGCAGAAGAAAAAGAGGAAGAAGAAGATTATATTGACGTAGAAAGGGTACAGTTGATGATACTGAAAATGTTATGGTATGTTATTAATATGCTATATTATAGATTGACCCAGATGATATTAGTTTATCGTCATCACGAGGACAAAGTGTATCTAATGATGGTGTAGAATCAATGACTAGTAATGGATATGGTCACCATCATGATGATGAAGGTGATGAGGACCATGAGCATCCAACATCATCGAATGTACGTAATATTGAACAAGTAGTGTTTGGTTCGTTTCTTATCGACACTTGGTATTATTCACCGTATGCGGAGGAATATAGTAAATTGGATAGACTTTATGTATGTGAATTTTGTTTTAAATATATGAAGTATCCAAAAACCTATATTCGACATCAAGTAAGTTTAGATGCACTGATGAAATAGTATTACTAATAAATATGTAGAGTGAATGCACTATGCGACAACCACCGGGCACATTAATTTATCGATATGGGAATACCAAAGTGTACGAGATAGATGGACATCAGCATAAGGTAGGTATAGATAAATAGATATATAGGCGATAGGAGAGTAAGCTAATACCGTTGATATGACAGCTTTATTGTCAGAACCTTTGTTTATTTGCTAAGCTATTTCTTGATCAAAAAACTGTTTTCTACGATGTTGTACCATTTCTATTTTATGTTATGGCTGTGGCTGATAGTGAAAGTGGGCATACAACACAGCGTGTGGTCGCTTACTTTTCCAAGGTAAATACATATATGAAATTTGAGTATAGCTATTATTGATGTAAAAACATGCTATTGATTAGGAAAAGCAATCTATTGAAAATTATAATTTAGCATGTATTACTACTTTTCCGCCTTATCAGAAACGAGGCTATGGACGATTTCTTATTGAATTAAGTAGGTTTTTCGTTACTATTGAATATTCATTAATACAATAATCAACTAGGTTATGAATTATCAAAATTAGAAAATACCACAGGTCATCCTGAAAAACCGTTATCTGATTTGGGTCTACGAGGTTATGAATCGTTTTGGATAGCATCGCTATTACGAGCATTAATAGATCAAGAAGTTGATGATGTTCCTGAAGGTACTGCAACACAAGATGTCCATGGTAATGGTTCAACCAATATGGAGATAACAGCAACAGCGCCACCATCAACAACAAATAACATAGGCACATCATCATTATCATCAGTTACGTTGGATGGAAACGGACAACGATGGGCAACAATATCCGTTATGAGATTAAGTCGAGAGACGGGAATTAGACCTGAGGATGTGCTTTATACATTAGAGCTACTACATCTATTGCCGCTTTCTTATGACGGTGCTCTAGATGAGATTACCGAGAAAGCAACAGGTGTACACGCAAATCAGTCTAAATTTATTTTAGGAACAAATAGTAATAATAATAATAATAACAACAATAATAGCAGTAATAACAATAATAATCTAATTATTACTGTGACACATGAGCATTTGCAATCACTTGTACAAATGCATCGTGTATCATTGGATCAAATGGTTGATCCTAGTAAAATTACATGGGAGCATTTAAGTGAATAAAATTTAATATACAAATATATTTATTATTTTATATGTAGTGTGCTGTCATAAAAACATTATTAAATAGTTAGGCCATATGAATTGTGTGCTTGATTAGTGCTATTTTCTTATTTATATAAAAGATGTAGCTATAAGCTAGTATTCAAAGGTTTTACTATTTCATAATATGTAATTTTAACAATATAGAATATATAAATTACTGCACATTTTAAATTTCTATAAATAAATTATCAGTGCTTGCATAAATAGTCCTCGTCATTTTGCTGCAGCGGTGTGTTAATTTATTTAGAACAAATAAATTAAAATGACTTCATTCGCCTATGCTTATCCTTGTTTTCTGCAGCAAATACAAGTTTATTATGCGCAGTTTATACCAATATGACAGCGGTATCCATAAATTCATTATCCAATTAGCATACTTGAAACTTTGTATAAACTAGTACCGGGGTCCCAGTGTAACATACAATCACTGTAATATATACCGTAGGGCATCGGTTTCCAATAGGCAAGAAATCATCTACTTATTCTTTTTAATTGTATAAATTTCTAAAACCTACAGCCCAGCCATTTATTATCTATTATTCTTATATTAATACAAATAAGATATCTTGTTTATACTATATTATAACAACAACAACAATGCCATTTATTGATGATAGTAACGGTGTAAACCGCGAACGGCTGAACCGTATGGCAAACGAATGGAATACGACTGTTGATTTGCTTGATACTATATCAATATACGACTTTTACATGAAAGACACTGGTAATATTTACGGCTCATATGAGCGTTTATCTGGCACTCAAATGGAAATAGCTTTTTTATGCGTGTTACTTTATGTGCCTATGTATAACTGCATTACTACCAGAAAAATGATTATAATACGACCATATACAATAGCTGCATGGTGTTGTTTAATTCCATCTTTTGTAGGTTTTTTAACCGGAATATTTGTTATAATTGCAGTACTAGGCGGTCCAATGGCTTGTCGAGAGCTTATATTGCTAAATGTAACTGGAGTAACCATTGTTAATCCATGTAACAGCCTTGTTTTACTTCAAAAACATATTTAATATTGTCACGCCCAAAATGGATTATACACGTTGGCATTCTGCTTATAGTAGCTCAGTTAAGCTTTATAACTGTGCTTTTTTATAGTACATTCACTATCGAGACAAAAGTCGGCTGCGTAAATTATTATCCAAGTTTATTTGTATGGTATTGGGTATCTGTCTCTATACCTGGTAACATACTGTTTTCAGTCCTTTTTAGTCGGATTGCACTAAAACAATACCGGATGTTTGGATCAGACATGTGGAAACGATTGGCTCGTGATGGCTTACAAATAATGTCCATGACTGTACTATGCAATACAATATGCTACGCTTTCATTGCATTTCAAATTGGAGGAAATAGTGCTGAACTACTCTTTGTTGTAGATTGGTAAGAGATAGTATTATGTATTGCAATATAAACTAATTGACTGATATATAGGATGATTATTGCTACACTATTAGCCAAACGCTGTGAAAGAATGCGCAAAATTAAGGATGAATCAAATCGACCCAAGACCGAATATATGATTGGTGTATCACAGATCACTACTGCGGTCTCATTAACAAAACTTGATAGTTTAAAATACAACATATAATGTAATATACTGATTATGCAGCATATTATATATGACGAGTATTGGATTTAAATTTTCTTGTGTATTTATAATTTATTGCTTAGTTGATAATTTTCAACAATATATTATATATTATATATTTTAAATACATTAAATAATTCTAGCCATTTGCTATAATGCTAATTTTTATTATATAGCTAACGAATCAAAATAACTAATTCACCTTTGTTTAGCCTTGTATTCTGCAGCAAATACAGGTTTTATTGTTCATTGAGCATACCGCGTGACAGTAGTATACGCATATTGATAATCCTTTAGCATATTTAAAATTTCGCATAAGCTAGCTCTGAACGACAATGCAATATGCATTCACTGTAACATATGCCATAAAGCATCAGCTCCTAATAGGCAAAAAACCACTTAGTTACTCTTCTTAGTCGCATAACATCTTAAAACCAGCAATAACCATCCAGTTACTTTAATATTTATTATTCTTATATTAACACAAATAAGATATCTTGTTTATACTATATCATACTAGCAACAATGCCATTTATTGATGATAGCGACGGTGTAAACCGCGAACGGCTAAACCGTATGGCAAACGAGTGGAATACGACTGTCGATTTGCTTGGCAATATACAATTGTACGATTTTTATATGGAAGCTACTGGTGATATTCATGAGCAGCGTGATAAGTTATTAGGTATTCAAATGCAGATGGTGCTGTTATATATAGTGCTGTATGTATCTACACACAACTGTATTTCTGCTATCAGGATGATTATAGCACGACCATATACAATAGCTGCATGGTGCTGCTTATTTCCATCTTTTGTAGGTTTTTTAACTGGAATATTTGTTATAATTGCAGTACTAGGCGGTCCAATGGCTTGCCGAGAGCTTATATTGCTAAATGTAACTGGAGTAACCATTGTTAATCCATGTAACAGCCTTGTTTTACTTCAAAAAACATATTTAATATTGTCACGCCCAAAATGGATTATATACGTTGGCATTCTGCTTATAGTAGCTCAGTTAAGCTTTATAACTGTGCTTTTTTATAGTACATTCACTATCGAGACAAAAGTCGGCTGCGTAAATTATTATCCAAGTTTATTTGTATGGTATTGGGTATCTGTCTCTATACCTGGTAACATACTGTTTTCAGTCCTTTTTAGTCGGATTGCACTAAAACAATACCGGATGTTTGGATCAGACATGTGGAAACGATTGACTCGTGATGGCTTACAAATAATGTCCATGACTGTACTATGCAATACAATATGCTACGCTTTCATTGCATTTCGAATTGGAGGAAATAGTGCTGAACTACTCTTTGTTGTAGATTGGTAAGAGATAGTATTATGTATTGCAATATAAACTAATTGACTGATATATAGGATGATTATTGCTACACTATTAGCCAAACGCTGTGAAAGAATGCGCAAAATTAAGGATGAATCAAATCGACCCAAGACCGAATATATGATTGGTGTATCACAGATCACTACTGCGGTGCCAAAAACAGAGTGCGATAGTTTAGAATATAACATATAGTAGCTTTTTATCTATCGTAAAGAACATAATCAAATCAATAAATTGTAACATCTATAAATGTATATGCTTAAAATATAACGTACAAAAGCTTTTTTGGTTTCCTAGAAAAATTATTATGTGAATATTCTCTATGCAAACGAAAAATAGCATTGGAAATAAATTTATAAGTATTTATTATTTTATTATAAATTGCTGTAGATCATAAGCTAAATAACAGTCTATAAGTATATTCAGAAATGTTTAATTTTGATATTAGCTGATACCAAACATATATATAAATTATCGCATTAGATTTGGCATCCCATCCAAATGTGTAATAGCTTACATGATAGCCATTATATTGACTAATGATGAAGTTAAGTATTTTATATAGATTTATCGTCTTTGCCTACTTTCTAATTCTCAATAATACGCAGAACCAATGTTTGATTAAATAAAGATATTAAAAACGAAGAATGAACATGGCTAATATCAATTTGTCAACTTGCTGAATTGAACACTGACAGTGCAAGTTGGTGTTAAAATGTTTTGTTGAAAATATGTTTTAAGTATTGTTAAATATTACTCGCGCCCATTTACCTTAACATCTGTTTTATAGTTAAAGCATTAAAAATTAATAGTTGCTTACGCCTTTTCAAATGTATTGCAATTGTAGATTTGTATCGCCAATCTTAAACATCATCGGATTTGGTTTATGGCCTCACTTTGCCATCTGACAAATATAATGATGGTTGGTGTCTTTTCATTGTCAAATAGAGCTTCGGTGTGCACTCTGTATATTTGCCATATCGCTGGCGCATATATTACTTTGCTTCCTAAATGAACTTGTTTCATGCCTACAATCCGCTCAAAGCATTTGCCAGCTCTAGGGGTGTTGATTGGGGCAATAGTGTACAAATCCAGTCAAAAACTACCAATCATTCTCCAAAGCTCTTGAATGCGTCTACACTGATAAAAATGATGCTTTAATGCCTCTGTTCATTCTCACCCATCGATAATCCACAGGTTGCATAAATATTTCTATTTTTGTAACATTTTAGCAATGATTAGGCTGCACATGGTGTTTTTTACCATAGCAAGCAAAGCCGTTGCATAAATAGTCGGGTAATCCATTAAACCACTTAACAAGTTATCATACCTGTTGTTAGGATGTGCATGCTGTTATCGCCGCATGTAGACTATTATTCACTGCAATAGCATTTATTTTATTTTATGCTGACATGTGCTATTATTTATATCAGATATTAAACATTGATATTACAAAATATACTGTTTATTTAGCTTAACATTAAAGATAGTCGTAATTTTTATATATTGTTAAGTGTCAATCATTCTTGTTTTATCTATACTATTATTATCAACAAAGACTTTCGTAAGCTAAGGCCTGTTTATGCAGGATTAGTATATCACGTGTACTAGAACCGTATATATCAATTATCCGTAATGTTACCTGTGTAAATATACATAAGCATGCAAGATAGAGTAGCACTAACACCGCCATTGTTCAGTCCAGTCTAGTCCACTACTTTTACTTACATTTTTATTATCTTTGTATTTAATATAAGCATGCCTGTTGATCATAATAATTCAATACTTGGGACCGAGTGGGAAAAGAATGCCACTTATTTTCTTGGTATTCCTCTTTATCCACTTGGAGAAATGCGAGCCGTTGACTATATAATGGAGTCCGCCGATAATAGAGACTTAATGCACAAACGTTTGTTTGGTTTTAATGGCCAGGTGGCGTTTATGGTAATATCTGGTTGCATTTTTGCACAGAATGTGTATCTTTCTGTTCAAATGATCGCTGCAGGCTCTCGTAAACTTTCATCGTGGTGCTGCTTAATTTCATCAATTTCGGGCCTTATTCTAGGTATACTGAGCACTCAGACATTATCGTCATTCGGTTTAAGCTGCAGAGTACTCTGTTGGTATATTACTCTAGGAATAGGCACAACACTTGTTTGCTGCAGCGCAATCATTTTGCAGAAAGCCTACCTTGTATTGTGTAGGCCACGTTGGGTTCTGATTGTTGGTATAATATGCATCTTGCCTCAAGCAGGCTATCCGATAATGGGCACCACTGTAATGCGCCTTACTTTAGCTGAATATGTAGGCTGTGTTGCTTTCTATTCAAGCGTTTTACCTTGGTATTGGTCTGGATCGGTGTTACCCATCAATCTTTTATTTTCTAGTATTTTCAGCTATGTTGCCTATAAACAATATAAACTTTTTGGATCAGAGGCATGGAAACGCCTAGCACAGGAAGGCATTCAAACGATGGCGTCAGTGGTCACATGTAACATATTATGTGGTATGTTTATTTTTCTTGAAATCGGCGAAAGTTTTTCAGAGTTTTTTTTCCTTATTGACTGGTAAGTAAATATTAAATAATGCGTTACAATATACTAAACCAATGTTAGGCTTGTCTCTACAACAATTTTGGTTAGGCATTGCAGTAACATGCGTAAGATTGGCAGGCTATCGCATCGCCCACGAACCGAAAATATTATGCATTTGTCGCAAATTCAAACAGTTAAACATTTTCAACAACTTTCATAGAATAATATACTGTTAATTGGTCAATATGTAGCAATTGTGCTAATATCGCTAGATTTATTCGCAAATCATAGCAAATAGAAATATCTTGATTATTCATTTTTATGCCCTTAGAATGAACTGGTATATTTTTGAGCAGGATCAAAGTATTTAATGGACTATGAGCATCAAATACACTTTTCTGCGCTAGAAACAATGACAAGTCTCGCCTCTAACAAAAAACTATTACAAGGAAGCTATTGAGCAAGCTAGTAACTTTATAAATACCATCTAAAAGCAACAACTATATTATAACTGACATCAGCGGAATTGGATGAACGAGCGAAAAAGCTACAGTAATTATGTTGTAATAGCGTTAGACTAAACAGCAATAAAACAGTATTTCTACGCTAATATCGCTTTATTAAAAGATAAACAAAAGTAGCATGTATTTATATTGAGCGTATACTGTCCGTGTATTTTCAATGTAGAAATATCGTATAGTTTTTAGAGCCAGAGATCATTTAGCTGTTAATCAAACCTGCGACATTATAAATCATTACACATTTTTAAAATTTATAAATAAACTCAATAGTACTCGTATATATTTTGATTTTAGTGTACTAGTGACCTAAATTTACCATGCTGCACACACTTGAACAAAATGCTAAATGTGATGCAGCAGTTTATATAATATCTTCTATGCGATCATCACTAAAATTAAGTGTTCTCAATATCTATAGCCTGGTGCTTAGCTGATGCTTTCCAGCAATATATAATATGATTTTAACACATTATAAGTCTTAGCCACTTTTGCTATCGTATTGTGTTAATTCTTATTATATGGTTAAAACTAGAATAATCTATACCGTCCATGTTTTTGCATTGCATTCAGCAGCAATATAAGTTTTATTGCGCACAGCTCATACCGCGTAACAGCAGTGCATGCATGCATATCATTCATTAGCCTATTCGAGACCTCGTATAAACCAGTGTTGGGGTGCCAGTGCACATACAATCACTGGAATATATACCATATGGTATTGACTTTTAATGTGCAAGAACTCATTCACTTATTTTCCTAATTATATAAATTCCTAAAACTTGTAACAGTCATTCAGCTACTCAACTATCTATTATTTCTATATTATTATTAATGATTCATTTTGTTTATACTATACTGTACCCGCAACAATGCCATTTATTGCCAATAGCGATGGTTTAAATCTTAAGCGGTTGAACCATCTTTCAAACGAATGGAATATGGCTGTCAATTCACTTGGTACTATATCAATATACGGCTTTTACATGCAAGCTACTGGTAATATCCAAGAACAACGTGACCAATTATTAGGCATTCAAATGCAGATGGTGCTGTTATATATAGTGCTGTATGTATCTACACACAACTGTATTACTACCAATAGAATGGTTATAGCACAACCTTATGCAATAGCTGCATGGTGCTGTTTATTTCCATCTTTTGTAGGTTTTTTAACTGGAATATTTGTTATAATTGCAGTACTAGGCGGTTCAATGGCTTGTCGAGAGCTTACATTGACAATTTTAACTGGAATGGCCTTTGCTAATCCATGTAACAGTTTGGTTTTACTTCAAAAAACATATTTAGTACCATCATGTCCAAAATAGATTATATACATTGGTACTCCGCTTATACTAGCTCAACTAAGCTTTATAACTGTGCTTTTCTATAGCATATTTACTATCAAAACAAAAGTCGGCTGCGTAGATTATCATCCAAAGCTGTTTTTATGGTATTGGTTTTCTGTTTCTATGCCTGGTAACATACTGTTTTCTGTCCTTTTTAGTCGGATTGCACTAAAGCAATACCGAATGTTTGGCTTAGACATGTGGAAGCGATTAGCCCGTGATGGCTTGCAAATAATGTCCATGGCTGTGCTGCGCAATACTATATGCTGTGTGGCCGTTGTGTCTCGAATCGGAGGAGATAATGCCGACTTATTCTTTATTGTCGATTGGTAAGAGGTGGTACTGTATAATATTGCGTAAACTAATTGATCAATGTATAGGGTGATTATTGCTACGCTACTAGCCAAACACTGTGAAAGAATGCGCAAAACTAGGGATGAATCAAATTGACCCAAGACCGAATATATGATTGGCGTATCACAGATCATTACTACGGTCTCATTAACAGAACTTGACAGTTTAAAATACAACATATAAGCATATTTATCTATATCAATATTGCAATGAATTATAATCAAAATATTGACTTGTAAAAACTATAAGAAAGATATACATAAAAATAATGTAAGAATAGTATTTTACATAGTTTTATAACCTTTGTTTATTTCCAATAATATACTGCAACAATACTTGACTAAATAACAATGAAATAAAATTAATATAAATATCAATACTATATTGGCATATATGCAGTGATAGCATACATTTATATTAATCGTGTATTATTCGCGTATTCTAAAATAAAAAATAAACTATCTTTTAAGGCTGAGTGACCAGTTGAACCACAAGCTAGCACATAACACTGTAATTAAATAAAATGAGATAAGCACTAAAAATCATATTGTTTATTATTATCGTGTTTATTAAAATAAGAAAATAGTTACAAATTCTAATTCTTATGTATAAATATTAGTTTTTAGATTGGTTAGATTTTTTCTTAAAAAAGTCAGTAACTTTTGTTCGTTTTGAAGGAGATGGTGCAGACTTGTCTGGTTTAGTCAATGGATTGGGTCGTTTGGAATTAGCTGGTGGATTTGAAATATTTGTTTTATCATAATTATTGCTATTTACTACTGTGGATAGACTACGCAAGTTGTGACTAGTGGCTTGTCTAAATTCATGCCGTTCTTTTTCCATCAACGACATAGCCAAATGAAAGTCTTGATGTTCCTGTTGATTTGATAATGAGATTTTCTTTTTACACTTGTCGCATTGAAACGTCCAGTCATCAGCATCATTATTATTTTCGACAGAATTGATTGTATCTAAAAATAATTCTTCAGATTGATTGTCTTCCAGTACGGCATTTTTATCTTTAAAAAACTCACTAAGAACGCGTGGTTTTGCCGATATATGTGTTTTAAGCTTAGGCGATGGTGGCCGGGGTATTAATGGTGTAATGGAGGTTGATTCTGCTAGTTCTATTGTATCCGGTGTACTTGTCTTAAAAAATCGAGTAATATCCATACGTGGATCTTGTTCTGCTTTGAACTGACTTACGAAAATAGATAATCCACGGCAAGGAATGGGTACTGGCATATCGCGCAGTAAACGCAATGTTCGATTGCCCAATAAGTCTGGCGTGATCAGTTCTTTCCGACTAATCATTGGAGTATTCTTTGAACTATAGCGCGATTTTTGTTGCGTTATATCATTAATTACAGTATAGCTGAATGACAATTTGTATGGCCAACGATTATTTGTTTCGTATTCATCTTGTATACGACTAAATAGTTCAATAGATAATATATCTATCCATTGTTCGAATGCTTCCATTGTTTTTAAGGGATAAAAGAATGTTTTGACAGAAATCATTGAGTTAATTAAGTGGTGTGCTTTAACTAGTACCAGTAGTTAGTTAATATCAATAATAATTGATTTACTTACGCTCATCACTGCCTATACCTCGCACAGCGTTATATGCTAATAATGCACCATTTTTAATGCTTATCTTTTCTTCCAGCTGTGCTAACGAGTATTTCCTTTTTATTCATTATATATTTCAATATAGGACATTGTCATATTAACTTACCACACATCTTTTGGCGTTTCAACGTCATAGGCAGCTTGTAGCTCATCGCCCAACTTTCCTGAAAAATACTTTAGTTTTCGTAATGGATAATTACGTAAAGTTTGCTTAATTCCACTCGCACAAATCATTGTCTATTGCATAATTAATCGAAGGTATATTATTTCAACCTTATTTTTACCTGCTGATCTGGTTTATTCAAGCCTGATCCAAGTTTAGCCAATATTTTGTTATTTGCAATGCCTAAAGCACAGTTAATAGCCATTGCTGTAAACTGAATTCTGCTATACTTACCAATAGAACAGGTATAACAAAGCTCATCATAGACAGCACGCCTAATATCTGTGGCTATGGCAGCGCCCAAGTTGAGAAACATGCTTGGCCAGTCAGTGCATTCTTTTGGAGGTACTGGTTTATCTAGCTTTGGTGGTTCCAATCCTTCCCTTTCAGCGTTCATCATTGTTTCTACTTCGCTTTCTATCGAGGTAGCATTTTCATCTGCTATGATATGCGTGTTTGTGTGCCATGGTACTGTTGGGCAGAATATATCCAGCGCCACTACTTCCGACATATCTCGCTCACGCGTGTACTCCTTTCTAATTTTTTCAATCAACTCCGGTTGCAGGAAATTATAAAGACGCTCAATTACAAGCGAAGTAACATCAATAAACGCCTCATCTAACGGGGGGCTACGCTTAGTAATTTTATTATCTACCATCATAACAGCCACCGTGGGACTCACCAACGCTCGCCTTTTGGATGTTTGAAGTAAATGTTTCAAACACTTTGATGATCCGTTTACTGGCACGTCTATACGAATCTAAACAGACCTTGTGGGTTTGGCGGCGTGGCCGCTCGTGATAAGCGGCCGGTTGTCCATCGCCAGCATAGGTTGCCACGTGGACCATACGTATATCTGTAGTTTCGTTAAAAGCATGTCCTATTTAATGAGTTTTATTTACTTACCTGGGCAGTGTTTTAGCGCTTCGGCCACTGAACTTTGTCTAAAGTGCATAAATAGTACTAAACAAACGCAGATGTAAATTGAAGCTCACTTTGATACGCCTGCTCGACGAGCCGGATAGTTGACAGCAATAAGACCTTGCCACTGTTGTACTGCAAGTGGCTTTTTTGGGTCAAGTCCTAGACGTACTTGTTCTAGACGAACAATTAGCAAGCTATAGCCAACGTAGTATTCGACTCTACTTACCCACTTGGCAGTAGAAGCAATCTGTTTATGTTACTTTTAGAACGCATTCTTTTCTCATTTACTACCTACCCAAGTCAACGTGAAGAATGACTCGTTGCCCGCTTACAAGCGAGTTGAATGCATTTAACAACTGGACATCTAACATAATACGTAGTAACAAGGAGACTTGACAAAACACAATGGTGCGTTAAAGGAGTAAAAAATCTTAATTTGTTATAAATTATTCTATTAATTAAATATCGCGCTACATTTGTGTTACACACAACGCGTATCTATTAACAATTATTGACCTTTTGTTATGATTGATGGTTAAATGGCTATAACTGATGATATTCGCGTAATTGAATTGCATTTTCGTTTTATTAAATATAGAGCTGAGTGGTGAGTGACATCGATGATTAAAATACTCATCATTGTACATTCATTATCTAGTATGCATATATCATTATAGTATGTGTTATTACTATGTATACCCGTCATTTTGCTTGATCAACATTAAAATCACAACTAATTGACATGATCTAGCTTATTTATAAATAATTTTAATAAAACATAACTCTGTTCATATTCATATTGTTTGTTTTACCAATATAACTCAGTAAACAAACTAAGTGCGATAAGTGTATTTTTATTAATAAAAGAGTTGGAATCATACCGACAACAGCTATAGATAGCTTATGGCCAATATATAATAAAATAATAAACATTATAATGAATATACAGTATTGAACAAAATTAGCCATGTTAAAGTTATTGAGCATATATGCATAATCAATGAGCGGAATTAGTCGAGTTTTCTTAATAATAAAGCTAGAACAAAAATAAAAATAATTTTGGATAGAGGAAGGCTAGGTGAGTATAGAATGATATATAAAATGATAAATATACAGTAATAAAGCATATAAAACGATGTTGGTGTTATAATGCATATAGTGCAATGAGTGGAGTGAATGAAGTGTATTGGGACATATAAACAATAAAATATGTCCAGTATAACATAGAATGATATAGAATAGTATAGAATAGAATGTGAATGCTATACGTGAATATAGTATATATGCATACTGGATAATAACTTTACAATAATAAGTATTTGATGACTAATGTCACTTACCACCCATCATCATGTTCAGTAGACTGGATGTTATTAAATGTTAGTCATTTGACCACCAAACAAACAATAAATGTGATGATGTAATGATTAAATAAAACTCACCACTTGTCCCATGTTCAATAGAACGAATGTGTAGTTCAATTACGCGAATGTTATTAAATGTAGTTATTTACGCCAAATAAACATTAAATGACTAATAAACTGTTTAATACAAAAAATAGTTATCTTTATTTAATTAATAAATAATGTAATATATACAATCCATAAATTGAATGACATTGTATATAAAAGACTATGAATAAATTAAAATATAGATGAGGGAATTGTTCAAGTGGTGGAATAAAAGAAAGAGTAAAAATCAATAGCATAAAAGCAAATATAGTTATAGTATTACAAAACCAGGTTTATGATTTTGTAAACTTTGCTACGCAATCTAAATAGAAGAGAGAACAATAAAGGTAGCTTAGTCAAATGTTAATTAATTAAATTAATAAAGATTATTAATTTAATAGCTTAACAACTCTTTTTACCAATAAATAGCATTATTCAGTAATTTAAACAAAAGTCTCAACTGTGTAAACCTAAAAATAAGCTAAAAGTGATTGGAAGTAGAAAATTTTGTTTATTGAATGTTTGGCCAACAGTATTAAGTATTTATAATACTGTCGGCGATTAAATGGCGAGTAAATGCAATGGACCCTGATGGGAAAAAGCTTAATTAGAATACAACGAAGCTTAAACTAAACTTCGTTGAATCATGTAACTTAGGCAATAGTAACAATAGAATATGTTAACAGTAAAATAAGAAGGATGAATATCAATGCATAAACAAATGCCATTAGCATAGAACATGATACTATAATTGACAACTAAACTTTTAAGCATTGGATTCAGTATATAAACAACAGTGTTTATTGAATGTTAAATAAAATACTTGTAAACATACCATTTTTAAACTATCCTTTGTATATAGAACCAATCATAATGACACAATCTACTGTATTACTCTAGTAGCCATATAGGCTATGTTTCTTTAGTATTCTTAATAAAACTGATCACCTTATTACGAATACAAAAAAAGAAACACAACTTATATAGCTGCTAAAGTAATACAAAACGAATTAGCTAAATAATGATCTATTGTTACTGCAATACAATAAACCACAACATAGCTTTATAAAAAATTTAAAACACAACGGGGATTAATAACTTTTAAATAAGAATATGCAACCATTTTTATAAATTTTACTTGCCATATTATATGGTGCAATAAGTGTGACTTTTTTGGGGCGGGTTTCAGGCTCTTAGGAGACTGTTTGGGTAGCAAATGTAAGTTTTATTTAAATATTTAATAGTATTACTAATACAATGTTCTGCTACATTTAATTCTATTTTATGGAAGTGATAATGTTATTATATTACATTGATATCTATTATAAATGATGATTTAAACACAAATTAATCCAATCAACTCGTCAACTATTTAAATCGTTACAATTAATTGCGTAAAAATATTTGCTGTCCTGGGGGAACTCAAGGTAATAGTCAACCAAACCAAAATAGAACTGCCCTTTGCTTTCTATTCTCACAAATAATGCATATTTCCGCATATTATTTCTCGTGTCGACTATCTTGTTCTACCACAAATTATATCGTAAAAGCTTTTATTTTTGTGGCTAATTACACTTGTTGCAGTCAAAGTTATATTTGAAAGTAAGTGGCATATGAATGTAAATGGAAATGGGCATATGTATTTATTTACGCAATATTTTGTATATTGAATTAAATATCTAATTTACTACATATTGTTAGATAACAGAAATCCAATGTCTACAAAAGCGCCAATAATCGAGGATTTGTCACTGGGAAGAGTTGTTCCATCTAATAACTTCCATAGTATATCGGTGTCCCTACCTACTTGGCAAGATGCTATAGGTCTTCGGACGGGTGTGGCAGATGTTTGTAACAAAGTAAAGATAGGATATCCACGCTTTATGTTCCATGCTAGAGTATTGCAACTGGCTAAGGAGTGTATGAATCAACATGGTGTTGATAAAAGCACTTACGGCTGCTTGCCATTCTTGACCCGTGACATGCCAGAACGATGTCGCGATTTTACATACAAAGACCAAACGGCAAAGAATGGCATTGTAGCAGCAAATTCAATTCGTATTGAGGCATGCACATTTGGACAATATACTATACATGCTATCATCTATCCTATTGGATATGAGCAATCTGCTAAGTATTTTTGGTCATTGACAGGATGTGGCGTTTGTTCACGCTTTGCCGATTGTTGTTTAAAAGAAATAGGCATCAACGACGTAGATGTACCTCTTGATTGTAATCTAGATTTAGTGGCTGCATCGCTCCAGCCTAATATTAATGAGTATTTACCTGCTGATCAAGCAGATAAAGCTAAACAGCTCATTCGACAACGCATTGTGGATGTTCTGCATGCAACCTACAATGATGCCGATGATGCAAATGCCGAATTTACACGACAGCATCCAAGTGCCTTGACCTTGAATGAGGACAGCGTGTATTTGTATCCTGGAGGCATGAATGTGATTTTTCATACACAGCGTCTATTAGGATTTATGAATCCAGAAAGCGAAACCGTTTGTTTTGGGTATGTATGTACTGCCATTTATTTATTTGTTTATTAACGCCTCAATAGACTTCCCTACATTAATACGCTAAGAATTTTGGAGCTGGTTGGACACGGCTGCGTATTCTTTGGCCATGGTTCAGATAAAGAAATTGACGATCTGGAAAAACGATTGGCTGATCCAACACAAAAACAAATTATTTCTATATTATGTGAAACTCCTAGCAATCCATTACTGCATAGTCCAAATATTAGAAGATTGCGTGCTGTGGCTGATAAATATGACATACCATTATTGCTTGATACCACCGTAGGCGGCTTTTCAAACAGCCAATTGTTTCCATTTGCAGATGCAATGCTTGTTAGTTTAACAAAGCTTTTCAGTGGCGATTGTGATGTCATGGGTGGCTGGTAAGTAGCTGCACTGTTGTGATTGCATTTAATAATTTGTTTTATAGCTTGATTGTAAATACTACTCGATCACACGGTGCTCGTTTACAACATGCATTAAATGTAGATGATGGCACTGGCCGTCCAGGCTACGAAGATACAATGTGGTGGGAAGATGCAATAGTGCTTGAACGAAACTGTCGTACATTTATGGAGCGAGATGCACGCATCAACCATACAGCAGAAATTATTTGTGACTATCTTCGTAGTCATCCTCAAGGTAAATATATTTGACAGTAATCAATACTATATTAACAACTCAATAGTTGAAAAGCTTTATTATCCAAAGTATATAGACAAGGAAATGTATGATTCATACAAAAGTCCAAATGGCGGCTATGGCGGTTTATTTTCGGTACTTTTACATACACCTGAAGCAGCTCGCGCGTTCTTTGATGCATTGATATTTCCCAAAGGTCCAACATTTGGTACTAATTTTACTTTAGCTTGTCCATATGGTATATTAGCACACTATGATATTCCAGAATGGGCAGATGAAGTTAACGCACCAGTTCATTTGATTCGTTTAACTATTGGTCTTGAAGAACCGGATTATATTCGTGCTGCATTTGATACTGCATTTGCAGCAATTCCAGATGACTGTAAGGCACTTGAAAATTAAAGTATTTTGTTTTCTTCATGCCAGTGAATAAGTAAATGTTATGCAATACATACTTATACTGAATTATATGATAAGTTGTTATAAATTGCTATAATAAAACATGCATTAGCACATAATTACATGTTTTTTAATTCAAACACAAATAGCTGTATATTCATAATAGTTTATTAATATGTGGATAAATAGTAATGGCATTATTCAGACTTAGATGTGGCAGCCTCCGCTTTAGAGACGGCGTCGAATGCTGTATCAAACCATTTACGTATAAGCTCGGGCTCTTCAAGACCAACGCTCATACGAATCAAGTGTGGTGGTACGTCAAATTCAGCCGCCCATTCTTGCTCTCTGTAATGCGCCAACAGTGTATATGGACAAACCAAGCTGAAGTTCGTGCCAAGAGACGGACCTTTGGCACAAGGTAAGGTATTATAAAATACATGGGCCGCTTCAGGTGTATGTAAAAGTACCGAAAATAAACCGCCATAGCCGCCATTTGGTTTCCTGTGCAGATCATATACATCTTTAGTACTGTATTTTGGATAATAAATATCTGCAACTATTGGATTGTTAATATAGTATTGATTACTGTCAAATATATTTACCTTGAGGATGACTACGAAGATAGTCACAAATAATTTCTGCTGTATGGTTGATGCGTGCATCTCGCTCCATAAATGTACGACAGTTTCGTTCAAGCACTATTGCATCTTCCCACCACATTGTATCTTCGTAGCCTGGACGGCCAGTGCCATCATCTACATTTAATGCATGTTGTAAACGAGCACCGTGTGATCGAGTAGTATTTACAATCAAGCTATAAAACAAATTATTAAATGCAATCACAACAGTGCAGCTACTTACCAGCCACCCATGACATCACAATCGCCACTAAAGAATTTTGTTAAACTAACAAACATTACATCTACAAATGGCAACAATTGACTGTTTGAAAAGCCGCCTACGGTGGAGTCTACTAACAATGGAAAATCATATTTATCGGCCAATGCGCTTAATCTTCTAATGTTTGGACTATGCAGCAATGGATTACTTGGAAATTCACAAAATACAGCAAGCAATCGTTCTTGCATCGGGTCTTGCAAACGTTGCTCTAGTTGGTCAATATCTTCCTTAGACACACTGCCATGGAACAAGCATCCGGGACCAAATCTTTCCAAAATTTTAAGTGTATCTGTGTAAGGAAATCTATAAGTCATTTGTTAGTAAACAGTTATTATTATTATTATTATTAAATTACCCAAAACAAACACTTTTACGTTCCGGATGCATAATGTTTAATAGATAATGGGCGGTGAATATTGCATTCATGCCACCAGGATACAAATACACGCTATCTTCATTTAAGGTCAAAGCACTAGGATGTTGTCGTGTAAATTCGGCATTTGTATCATCCGCATCGTTGTAGGTTGCATGCAGAACATCCACAATGCGTTGTCGAATGAGCTGTTTAGCTTTGTCTAGTTGATCAGCGGGTAAATAGTCATCTACTAAAGGCTCAAGTGATGCTTCTACAGGATCTATATTACAATCAAGAGGTACATCTGCGTCGGTAATGCCTACTTCTTTTAAACAACAATCGGCAAAGCGAGAACAAATGCCATTGCCTGTATTTTGCCAAAAAGCTTGGGCAAGTTTTCTATTCTCAATAGGGTAAATAGTGATATATACGTTATATTTTCCAAATTGGCACATCTCAGTGTAAATATGATCAGATATAACCAATTGTGAATTGGATTCTGTATCTGTATACGTAAGCGTTCGCTGTTTAATAATAAAGTTTCGACACAGTTTAGTTGCTTCTTCCGTTAGCATAGGTAAAGCACCATAGATATTAGTATCTATTCCAAGTTTTTTGAGACATTCTTTAGCCAGTTGTATTACTCTGTAATGAACGACAAAGCGTGGATAGCCAATGTTTAATGTATTGACAATTCGTGGTATTCCTTCTTGATAATCAATATTATCTTGCCAGGTAGGTAGCGATACCGATACACTATGTATATTATTGGGTGGAATGGTTCTTGTTGCGCTCAAATGGCCAAATATCGGCGCCTTGGTAGTCATATTTGCTTTTAATCACTATAACCAATATAGAGAAATTGGTGGATAAATAAAATATTTGATTCATATTATTGTGAAAAAAGTGCCATTTATTAAGTGCGTTTTTATCAAGTATTTCCAACATTCCACGTGGATACACAGTCGTGTAACGAATCAGTATTGCAGATCAAGTTCAATATACGTAATGCTATATTTACTATAGTATAATGGGGTGACGACGACAACGACGACGACGTAATAGCTCAAAATGTCGATCATGTTGTCATAGTGTTAAACTATTTTGTTATATATACAGCATTGATATAGAATGTGTACAATCTATACTACTATTTAACTATTTTAATTTATTATAATTAATCATTTAGGCAAGAAGAGTTGCTAATCTTTGTTTCAAAGCATGACATATTGTATTGGACATCAAAGCATCCATAGAATATATAGCAAGTGCTGCTTGATCTTGTGTATTGACATCTATACTATACGATTAAAGATAGCTTTTACAGCATATTGCTTACCATCACGACTCAAGGTTAAAGAAACTGCTGCTTTACTATTAGGAAAATAACATTCAGCGTAATGAGCACTTTGGATGATCGTCGATAGCTGCCTTCTACATCGTAATTAACATCATTGTGTAATCTCTAAATAACATTAGCCTACTCTGGTAAATATTCTCCTAATAATAATGCCAATAGCATGCGATACACTTGATCGATAGAGTACGCCCTTCCATCTACCATGATCTTGTATCGACTGAGCTGTTCTGCCAGTCTTTGTAATGAAATAGGTATTACGTAGTGTCTATCAAGGGATGACAGTACATGCTGACTTGGTTTATTTGTCAAACGTTTGAATTGACCCTTCAAATCTAACGTTTGATCTGCCATTTCTATTAAATCATCGTTATCACTCTCAATCTTATAATAAATATTGGCAGATGCAAATCGTAATAAATCCATATTCACAATAGCCACCGGTAGAGATACTGTATTATAATTAATACAAATATTAATACTATTTAACAGCAATAACTATAGACTACTCACCACTCTGGCCGTGTTCCATCCAACGGGTCAGTTGCAATTGAACTTCAAGTGGTGCTGGTGTCCAAATGAAATCCACTGGAATTATTCTATCCCTGTTACAGTTACAATCCATTCTTATTCAATCCGTGATCTAAACACTTACCAAGTATCATTTGGTTCTAGTGCAGGTAATGAAAAAGTGTGTCGAGTGTGTTTATCCACATGAATACGGCTCTTTAAATGAACATCCACTGTATAACAGTTCAATAACAAGTTATGGACTATTTACACTTTACAGTTGTATTCATATTACATATTAATAAGGATACATGACCAACCACCAGGAAGGGAATAGATGGCAGTTAAACGAAGATGCAAACCTGATTTGTTAGTAGTAGCCTTTTGCTTCTTATTACTCTCTTCTTCTCTTATATTATGTGGTAACACTTCATAGCGTAGCAATCGGCGTTCTTTTGACGATGTTAATAGATGGCAGTCCTTTTTACCATCTAGTTGATACGACTTTTCTCGTAATAGCCAGGCAATAATACCGCCTAGTTCTAACAGCGCAGTGTCTAATGACTATTATAATTAAAGTTATCTTTTCTATCTACTGCCAATAGTGCCATTTGTAATATTGCTTAGTACCTGACACTGGTCTAATAGTCGATTATAGCTCTCCTCTGCTTCTTGTAATTCTTTTAAAGACTTTTCTACTTTAAATTGAGTATGGTTAAGTGATGCCATGGGAGAAAAAGTTTGTTTTGATTTCTTTTCTGCTCGCACCACTCTTATTACTGTTACTGTTACTACTACTTGTCAAATAAGCAGGTCAACATGGCTTCTGATTCAGAAAGTGGTAGCGAATTCTCGTTAATGGACGAAGATGACTATGTGAATCAACAGCAAAGCGAAGTTCTTAAGGAGGATTCAGACAGCGAATCTGCTGGGACTTTCGTGACGTCACGAATTGATATGATACAGGATAGCCATCCGTCTGAGATGGCCGTCACTACAACTACCGAAGATATGGTTACGGATGATGTGTCAAATAGTGGTATTGATGTGCAGTTGAACGATGAAATACAACAACTTGAGAAACAGGCAAGTATATAAATATGTATTAATAAATAAACTAATTGTAAATGTCGTATTAGATTAGCGAAGATAGTTATCAGTATAATGCTCATGTTCGTCTTATCGAACTATTAAGATCGGCCAATTGTTCTTCAGCCTTGGAAGTGGCACGGAAACGTATGCATTCCATTTATCCACTTACAGAAGGTAAATAGAATTGTAAACTGTATTATAGTAAATATATTGATTTATTATTATTATTATTATTATTATTATTAGTGATGTGGCGTCAATGGATAGATGATACAATTGTGGTAGAGCAAAAAAGACACGTAACTGTAAAAGCGCCTTGGTTAAATGATAATGTGGATCTACTTTATAAAAAAGCCATTGAGGATTATATGTGTAGGTTAATTGACCCATCATCATATTAATGTTATTGACACTATTGTTACTATGATAGTTATTGGATTGTGGCATGATCGAATTGCTAGAATTCAGATAGAAATTGATAAAAGATTGGAACAGGTTGATGCATCATTTGATGTAAATAATAGTTTTATATCAGAGATACAGTCTCAATTGCTTGATTTGGCTGTAGATCAAGTGATGTATCATGTAACAGAGGTAAGTTTATATATTTAATCCAATTATTTAACGTAAATTAATTACAACAAAATAGAGTGCCCAAGTATGGAATTTAGTAATGGATATTGAAGTGTCTATTTTAGAGGTAAATATATTAAATGATGCGTAATGGAATAGCTAATAGTTACATGGTATAGAAAGTAAAAAGGTAATAGTATAGTTCAATTAAAGACAATTCAATCAACATGGCCGTATATTTATTATTATATATTAGTACAAAGCAGTTTGAGCGAATTAGATCCATGTTTCTTCGTCGTTTGTCTACTGGACATGCAGGTATGAAGTAGTTAAATAGTTATTGAGATATAGTCTATTAAATTTATTGGTTGTCATATAGGATTGGAGGATACATTTTCACGCTTATCACCATTAGTAACTGAGTATTGCGCTGAACAATACGAGTCTATTATGGTAGATGCCAATCAAAAGAAACAACAAGGAGATAAAGCATACATGATTAGAGAACCATTTGAGACACAATTAGTAAGTAATAGGTAGCGGTTTAATTGATTATAATGTTAATAACATCACTGATGGTTAAAGGTACAATCAGGCTATAATCAACACTCATTTGATGCTTATATAGCATTTGAGAAACAACAACGTCCACCGAGTTTGCACAATATTCTAATGTTATATGAACGGGCCCTAATTATTTATTGTTTAAATCCTTTACTTTGGGAACAATATCTACTTTATACTGTAGGTATTAAAGTGTTGATAGCAATGATGTTAATAATAGTGTTATTTTTATTAGATGGCTCGTGCTGAATCGAACATAGATGCTCAGTTAGCATTATGTCAACGAACAGTTAGAAATTGTCCGTGGTCTGGTAATCTATGGGGTCATTATTTTCGTGTATTAGTAAGCTATTTAATTTAGTATACTAATAGGGATTAAATTTATATCAATTTGATATTAGGAACAATCAAATGCCGCCTATAGTCAAATTCATGGTAAGTTGGAGTAAGCACTATACAAACGGTAGTTAATAGTTAGATCTATATGAGAAAACACGACTTTCAAGTGTTATGCAATCGAATAAAATGGAACTGGTAAAATTAAGTTTAGCTTATTGCAGCTGGGAGCGACGTCGATATGTGGCACAACCAGGTAGGCAATGATGATCGGTGTAAAGAATGATAGGATTTAGACATATTATAGAATTGGGATCAGATCATTTAAGCAATGTATTAAGCACGGTTATAAATCAATTGGATACATGTGAGTACAGCATCGGCCTATGGTCCAAAAAGTATGATTAATTTATGTACAATAGTATTTCCAGAAGGCGATGCTACTAACCTGCTATTGGAGTTTGCCGCCCAAGTCTACGTAAGATAGTGATGAAGTTTGTCTAAGCTTAGTGTAATCATACCATGATATATAGGCATCTACATTGAATAATGTCGATATGGGCCGACAATGTTGGCTATCTATTATAAAGAAGCGATCAGTTGAAGCAGATGCATGGTTGGGCTATGTACAATTTGAACGGTAGGTAGAACGTGTTTAATTGGTTATGTTAATTGATTATATTTAATTAGCCAATATGGCGATGCAACACAGGTACAATCAGTGTTCAAGCAGGCATGTTTCCGTGTAGGTGATTGGCCTGAACGTATATTTTCATCTTGGATTGCCTTTGAACAGCAACACGGCACAGCCGATAGTCTAACCGTGGCCTATGCGCGTACCTGTCATCAGGCAGCGGTATTGGCTTCACGTCTCGATCAAGTAGGTTGTTTACTAGATTGAAAACATTAAACTAATTTAATTAGGCTCAACAAATGGCTTGGATTGAACAAGAGAAGCAGCGTCAAAAACAAGAGAAAATACAAGAGGCCAAAGCGGTAAATGAAAGGTTAATTAAATGATACATAATTAATAGTTGATTAGTTAAAGAAAATGCAAGCGGATAAGCTAAAAGAAGAACATAAGCGTAAGCTAGACAATCAGGATGAAGCATCTAATGAAATGGCAGAAGACAAAGTTGAAGTGTCTACAAAGAAACAAAAACGTATGAAAAGTTTTATTTGTACAATATTAAATTAATATAAAATATGATGGTTAGAAAATACCAATATAGCATCTACGGATAACACAGCTATAAAAATCACTGATCAACCACGGTAAGTTGCTAATATTGAATAGTTATAGTTATTTATACAACAATAAGCAATGAAAAAGCATGTACGGTATTGGTCAGCCCATTATTACCCGATATGGATGAATACAGTGATTGAATTATTTAAACAAGTAAGTTACTATAAACTGAATCGACATAGATTATTAATATTAATAAATATCAGTATGGAGAAGTTAAAAGTGTATTGCTAGTCAGAGATCAAACAGGCGAATCCAAATCGTATGGTTATATTGTTTTCAATGAATTGGTAGGAATAAAAACTGCCATTAGCATAATATTAATATATATATTATGTATAGGGAAGTGCCATGAAAGCATTAGAGCAAGGCCAATTAGCAATTGGTGAAAAGTCATTGGATGTCTTACGAATCCATCCGGCTACTCAACAAAAAGCCGATCCTACCACACTTTATGTGTGTAATTTCAGTAAACAAATGACTAAAGAACAGCTGAATTCATATTTTTCACCGGTAAGAACACGAATGTTTAAATTATATAGCAATAATAATAATATGTTAATGCTATGGATTAGTATGGTAAAATTGTATCTATTCGATTACCCGCCTCACGTAATGAGAAAGCACGTCAATTTGCCTATATTGAGTATGAACAGCCGGTAAGTTAATGGTAACACATCAATCATAACGGTATAATAACTATGATCATTATTTGATTAGTCGGAAGCACAAGGCGCACTTGCTATGAATGGACAGTGGAATGAACAAGAAAATCGAACTTGGTCCGTGGCTATTTCCGATCCATCACGTAGATCGGCTAGAAAAGGAAAAGAGAATACAGATTCGTTAGGATCTACTGCCTCTACAAGTGCTTCTTGTCAGCTATTTGTTTCCAACTTTCCACGTAGTACGGAAAAGGAGGAATTGGTTCAATTATTCAGTCAAGTAAGTAATTCATTAATTAATTCATTACCACCTTTACTAATCGATCAATTCAGTATGGTGGTCTTCGTGATGTACGTATATTACTAGATACAAAAGGCAAATCTAAAGGATGTGGCTTTATTGAATACTATACACATGTAAGTAGCTACTAAAAGAGTAAATAAATAATAATGTAATGCTATTAATTG
>JAHLTZ010000118.1:0-25584 GCA_025786725.1 Syncephalis fuscata
CATATGTAACTATTAGTTCATTGGGTAATTAGAGTATGTTATATAGTTTCAAATACTATCATTTACATAGCATAGCTTGCATATAGCGTTGACCTTGCGTGTCATATCAGTGGATCGCAATTCATTGCGAATCTCGTCCATTCTACTAGTAATGTACTTCTTTTCATTGCGCTTATTCGATCGCAAGCCGCGAATAAGATCGGTCAATGTACTGCGGAACATGATGGCCACAGAAAAAAGCCGGCTAATAAGAAGAGAAAGTAAAGGTATAAACGATAGGCAGATGAAGAGTAAATAGTACGGCTTAGGAGACAATTGAATGAACTGACGAAATAGGCATCACTTAATAAATGTGTGTGACGTCAATGAAGAGCGGTGATTGCATTCTTTTTGCGCTTCATTATTTTTTTCCTTTGATTTCCCTGCACTTTTCTATTTAGTTATGTCGACTTCGGCTCCATTAAAAATACTCTGTCTACATGGCTATATGCAAAATGGCCAAGTATTACGCCGTAAGATGGGTGCTGTGCGTAAAAAGTTAAAAAACGTAGCAGAATTAGGTATATTACAAGCTAGTTAGCTACTTAGTGTATATATATATTAACACTGATTGCTATAGTATTCATAACATCATCGCATCCAGTGCCTATGCCAAAGAATATAACTGAATTAGAGCAAGCTCGGTTACAGAAATTGTATAATTCAGAAGGAGGAGGTAAGTGCGATATATTCACTATAAAGCATTATACTTATGTCTATAATAATGCCACTAGAACTACATCCATATGCTTGGTGGTTTGGCTCAGAGGACGGTTTGATCTACAGAGGAGCTGAAGAATCGTTGAAACAGATTAGAGATGTACTTGCAGAACAGGTTAGTACAATTGTAATAAAGAATACATTATTAAACTAAGAGTAGGGACCATTTGATGGTATATTTGGCTTTTCGCAAGGTAAATGATAATATATAGTAAATATTAATACTTAGTATTTGTAAAAGGCGCGGTGTTTGCTTCAATGCTTGCATCAATTTATAGTAAACCAGATCATCCATTAAGATATGGTAGCAGCCATTCAGCCTTTCAATTCTTCATGCTAGTTTCTGGATTTAAAGCGCGTAGTCCTGATTATGCATCGTTATACGAAACGCCTATTAAGTGTCCAAGTTTTCATGCTATTGGCGCTGAGGATCTTGTTGTACCATCTGGTAAGTAATTGAACAGTTAAACATTGGCGGTTATTAATAATATGTTAAAGCGGCATCAGAAGCACTGGCTAAGCTATTCGATAATCCTACAGTATATCGACATGATGGCGCGTAAGTAATAAACAGGATATATATATATAATTATACTATAACTTATAAGTTATTTATTAAGACATGTTATCCCAACCAATGCTGCTGCCCGACTTGCTTTTACTGAATTTATTAAGCCGTTTGTAACTGGTTCTCCCTCGTTAATGGATATTGAATCCATCCCCAAAATTTAAAACAATAATAATGATAATGAATTTTAACAAAAATCATATTTAATACTTGTAATTAATTGTAACACCTTTATTAATAGATTGATTTAGATAAAAGAATGTAACATACTATCTGATTTCATTGAAACATTTGAGGTTGATTATTGTTGTTGTTGGCCATGTGTAGAAAGATTGTTCGAATATTAATAGAAGCCATATGGTTGCAATTCCATATCATTTCACAGTCGTTGTTATACTAATATATCCATGCTATGTACCATTACATTTATAACAACTTTGACATTTATTGGTTGAGTTAAATAAACCGTATCATCATATAAAATATTGTATGTCATTTAACATTATTATACAATATAATTGAAGCTATTACCCATTTAGTATGATTTGATGTTAAATGACTAGATTTAATAATATTTATTTTATTGAATATGGCGATGGATGGTGAGTGCCATTAAATATCCAATTATACTGATTTGAGTACTTACAGAAACAACACATGGATTAACATTATTATTACTATTATTTATCTATTTGTTATATTTTAATAATGTTAAATACTGTTTAGCATTTATTAATACTAATATCGAATATTGAAAATAGTACAGACTGATTCATTCAAACTAATTCAAATGTAGCTGACATAGCACTGTTTCAACAAACAACAGTTCTTAGTGTTGAAAACTAATTGGCAGTTTTATTACTATTATTTTGTTAAAATGGAATTACAAGTTCATTATTATAAGCCTGCACAATCGAATAGGAGCAACCAATTGTAAACTTGTTAATAAAATAATAATTTTATTGATTAAAGTGCATAAACCGGAGCATTGGCCAGTAACTGGTATGTAAGTCGACTGAACGGCGTAGTTGCTAGATGCTTTTGCTTTTGACGAATATATATCTAAAGTGATCGGGATAGCGGTTTGGTTGCACTACCAATGCTAATGTCTTGAGATAATTGATTATCCACAATAGTCGCGACAAGACTTATAACGACATTTGTCGTAGTCAAGCCTCCACCAACGAGTGCAGTCTTTAATGCAAGCTTTGCAATCCGCAGGCTTAATTAAAGATGGATCTGGGTTAGCGTCCACCATGGTGGTTGTAGTGGCTATCAAAGCCACAACGACGGTGCAAACGACGGCAATAGAAAGCTTCATAGTGATATTAATTTGTTAAAACAAACAAATAAACCAGATAATAGATTGTGTGGTATAAAATGTATAGTAGTGTGTGTTTGGCAAGAAGTAGAGTGATGATGATATCGCAGTTGGTTGTGTATATTTTGTGGGCTATTTAAACTTATGGTTTACTGAGATGCTAGTATACTGTAGTATATGAGGTACACTATTGATGTGTAATATGAGCCAATAGAGCAATCCAAATAATGGTTTAAGGTACACATGTCCAGTAGATTCAGGGTGTGATAGTGTGCTTCCTAGGCTTAATTTCAACTTGTTCTGTCTTGATTTAACCTGTCCGGTCTTGATTTTAACCTGTCTGGTCTTGATTTTAACCTGTCCGGTCTTTACTTCAATCTACCAGTCATGTACACAAATAACATAACAACGTTCATAATCCAGTACATATGTGATAAAAATAGTCATACTAGCCTGTATTTTTTGTTATACGATTTAGCTATTTGGTAAAAGCAGGTATATTGTTTGGCTTTGTAAAGCGATAATGATGTTTTGCTGCCATTTCCACTGATCTGGTCCTCAATATCTGCATACATACAAAAATAGCACCCAATACTGATACAAAACAAGTTTAATATATCAAACTGGTATTTTATACAGGTTTTACAGCCATACATGGGTCAGCCATGATTTTTAAATTATAAATGTGTTGATTGGTACATGTATGCATTTCATTCGACACTATACCCATTTTATGGGGCAATAGTTGTTTCGAATTCACAAATGCATCGCATCCAGACATATCATGCCACATGTGCAACTACGATCATTCAAACGACGGTTAATCTAAATTATCTGAAGCTGCCTATACAATAAGTACTGTTTGTAGGATGATGCACCATGAAATTCTGAGCAATGAAACATTCCAACAAGTTATTTTTATCAGTTTTTCAGCTGTAGACTAATTGCATTGGTTAAATTATACGCAATGCGATATGTGGACACTAAACTAGACGCTGTAGAAAGTCCTACCCAAATATCAGCAATTTCAAGTGCATAGTAGCTGTGGATTGTATATCAATTGGCAATCATCCAAGGCCTAAGTACTGCTTACATTTCTGAAACCAACTCTGACAACAAGTTAAGCAAGATGGAGTGTAGAAGAACAAGCCGAAGCAGAACCAATAGGAAAACAATTAGAAGCTTGAAGGTTTACTGGTTTAACCTATAGCAAACCATTGTAGTTATGCTAAGCTGGACTGCGTTTATCATAAAGTTGACTGTTGCTGATGCAACCAGAACAGCAGCAACGTCAAATTGAGATAGCGCACAGAAAACAAAGAGTCATAAATAAAATTGAATCAATGAGTTTAGTTTGTAAATAGTTTATTATTGTCACTATAATTTATAATCCTGGTTGTTTGTATAAATAAACATTTACAATCACGTTGTAGCTTCTTATATACTCATATGTGCACGACCACCAACTAAGCCAATTATTATAAAGCTTAATCTAATTATCTATCAGAGTAAGCAGCTAACATTATACATTATTGCAATAATAGAAAACAGATTAATTCTATTTATTGCCCATTAACAAAAGCTGTATAGCTATATTAAAATAAAACAAAACATTGGATTAAGCGAGTAATATTTATATGATCAAGCCATTTTTACTTTGACTCCCACATTTTGAGTTCTTAAAGTAAAATTCATTTCAATTTAAGTCGCACTATTATGCGCAACACAATTATATTGCTTCCTATTAAGTGTTGTTAATAGATTGATTTGAATAAAAAATGTAACATACTAGTTGATTTCATTGAAACATTTGAGGCCGATTATTGTTATTGTTGGCCATGTGTAAAAAGATTGTTCGAATATTAATAAAAGTGAAACAGATGAAATAAAAAATGTAAAACAAACAATAGCTTCTATGGCTTAATTATTTTTGGTACCTTTATTGACTAATTATGGCGACTAACAAGCTACAGAAAACACAGCTACAACAATTATTGCGTCGATTAGTGCAATCGCCAGAAACATTCACTGCTGAACATGCGTATACAGCACTGACCGACATACTAAGTGGTAATGCAACACCAAGTCAAACGGCAGGTTTTCTTACGAGCTTGCGTGCCCATCAGCTCGACCATAAAGCGGATATTATAGCAGCGTGTGGCAAAGTACTGATTGAACAAGCGGGAAAAGTGCCACTTGCTGACTACGCTTTATCGGCCAACGATATTGTCGATATTGTTGGTACGGGTGGTGATGGTCACGACACGTTTAACGTATCTACTTCAGCGGGTATTGTTGCCGCGGCTGCCGGTGCTTGCGTGGCCAAGGTAAAAATAGCAACGTAGCGAATATACATTCGATGAACGGTAATAGCTAATTTTAACTAATTTGGCTTTGTTTATGTGTGTGTGTGTGTGTGTGTATCACTAGCATGGTAATCGTGCCTCATCGTCGGCTTCTGGTTCGGCCGATTTACTAGAAGCGTTAGGTTGTCAGATTAGTAAATTGACACCTGAACTTGCTGCTCGTCTTTTGGCAGAAAATAACTACTGTTTTTTATTTGCGCAAACTTACCATCCAGCCATGGCGCATGTGGCATCAGTGCGTAAGGAACTCGCCTTTCCTACAGTATTTAATCTGCTAGGACCGCTTATTAATCCGGCTCAGCCTAAACGAATAGTTGTAGGTGTAGCCGCTGCATCTTTAGGACCTACTATGCTTGAAGCATTGCGTATTGGTGGTGCAGAACGAGCATTGGTTGTTTGTGGTGAAGAAGAATTAGACGAGGTAAGTAAATACGTTTATTATAATACGGCTAATTAATTTACTGCTATTATTAATGTATGTAGATTAGTACAGCTGGATATACGAATGTAAGTATTTATAATCATATTTATTAACTGTGGTATTAATCAATTGGCTAATTAATTTTCATTATTAGGTGTGGCAATTACTAGATGGAAATGTAATGCATTTTAAACTTCATCCTAATGATTTTGGATTATCAGTCCATCCACTGGATAAAATACGCGGTGGTGATTCACATCATAATGCTGCCATATTACGTGAAATATTGGCGGGTCAGCGAAAAGATGCCATCTTGGATTTTATTCTATTAAATGCCGCAGCACTACTGGTCGTTGCTGGTAAAGCCGCCGATTGGAAGGCTGGTGTAGCATTGGCTCGAGACGCGATTGAGTCAGGACGGGCCACACAAGTATTGGCACGGTTTGCAGCGGCTACGTCATAGTTTTATTTTATAAAAAGCAATATGTTTGGTTAAAGTGGTCGAAATAAATAAATTAGTGCAGCTACTACGATGTAGTAATAATACAGCATAGAATAGGCTATGCAATGTTTATTAAAATTGTCGCTATATTAAAGAAATCAAAACTAATAATAAGCGCTAAAAATGAAATAAAAATAGAGTTAGATAATTAATTGGTATCGTGCTAATATTGCTATTCTTGCTATTCTTGCTGTTCATAGCTAGCCGATCGTTTACTCGATTCTGGTTTTGATCTTGTCTCGTTTACAGATTCCGATTCGATTACTTGAATTTCATCGGTAGCGGTAGTTTCAAAAGAGCGTTGTGTATTTAGCGGACGAATAAATGATAAAGCACTCAGATATTTTGTTTTACGGCTCGTTACACTATCACGTAGTCGTTGCCGTAAATTACCTGATGATGTCTGCTCTCCAGGTGTTGCTTCGTAGGCTGGTGGCGGTGCTTCCACAGTAGACACTGTAGCCATAGTAACTAACGAACGAGGACTATCTGGATAACGAGACGGTGATAGCAAGTTCGATGCGGCTCGTTCACGCTCCTTTAATCGAACAGCCATATCCACGGCATTATCAAGTTCTTCTTCGTTAAGACAGGACAGATTTGTATCAGTGACGGAGTAATACGCATTATGGGTGCCCAGATCCGTCCAAAGTGATATGTCAGAGTCACGATTCGCCTTTCTGCCCAGTGCAAAGTTAGAGGCAAAGGTTGGTCGATGTGTACGCTGTCCTTCACTGCTTCCAGAATTACTAAGACCGGATTTATTGCTACCTGTCGTGTTTTTAGCATTAAAACGTTGTGTGCGCTTAGCAGATGGAGTTGATCGTTTATTGGCGGCAATAGTCATGGCGGCAGCTTCAGCCTTTCGCTGCTGTCGAACTGCTTCACCACGCAGCAATTGTTGTACAATAAGTGTCGATGCCACAACATCTAATAAAGTAATTAGTATTAGTTATACAACATTAAATGCATATATTCATTACTTACAGTCAACGCTGTAAAGCGCATTTGTGATATACGGTGGCATAGCTTGACTGACATAGAGTAGTGGGCAGAATACACTTGAGGCACAGGCACATACCAAATAAATAAGACCATCTCGAGCTAGAGCATCGTAGACACGCGCAGCATTGCTGGCCATTGTGCATCGATGTCGCATCACCACGGCCAAGAAGAGGCCAGAGCATACAAGGTTACTTAATACATCTATGACAATCTTGCTGTAAAATGTCTCGATACTAATACCAAATAGCATGTATGGTGCGAGACAGCCATCATTCGGTAGATGCTTTACATCAAGCGCATATACCCGTACCGCATTATAAGTCAATAGTGCAACAACGACGATTTCCACGCCAATGCCTACAACGGCCACCCAGTAGGCACGCTTATGGCCATAATAGGCTTTAACCATAAGAATACCCGCCACAGCTCCGGTGCCCAAATAGCCGGTAACAAGTCCAATAGCGCGAATAACCTTACATGGCACAATTTGATCTTCACTGTCGCCATCGCCCACAAGTAATTGCGGTATCAACGGTAAATGGGCCATTAATACACCCGCGGTCAGCATGACTAATAGCCAACGCGCAGGATTTCCACGATCACGATTCAATAAGATCGACGAATTAATTGCATTACTTAGCGCAAAATAAAGCACAATACTAAGAATGCCACGACTTATCATACGGCCGACAAAGCGATCACGTTCGCTTGCTATATACCAGCGTTCATTGGTGGCCGAGAAAGAGAAGAAATCTGGCTCTGGTTCAAGTTGTGTATCAACCGGCGCTAGATTGGTACAAGCATGGACAACTTGCGGCTCATTCTGGCGGTGAAGTGCTAATGAGAAATTAACAAAGGCACGCGCTCCTTGCCGTGTCTCCAGACGTGGATGCAAACTGAGTGTCAGCTTGGGCAAAGTAAGATTGGCAATAGGTGGCTGTAGTGTGGCATTCAAAGAGGCTAATCCGTAAATAACACGACAGCAATCAGTTAGCATATAGCCAAAAATAGCTAGTTTATATCGACTTACCTGATAGATCACCCAGCATACAGGAACCAAAATGGCCAGGGAAGCATTTGTACCGTGTAGACGACTCCGATGAGGACACAACAGGTGGACGTGAAACAGTCCGCCATGTATTAACAATATTCTCTCTATCTGGTACAAAATCCGTGGCTTTAAACGGCTTGCCATCATCGGGCATGCCATCCCAAGCATTCAACGAGGCCAGACTAACGATAGGTGCCTCGCCTGTACCCGCCGGAATAACTTGTTGTGGCTGATTAGGATAACGAAAGTCTGGATCGTAGACTCGATTAATGTGTTGGCAGTAACCAACTGAAGTGGTGTTGCTGGTACCGGCTACACCCGCCGACAAGTCAATGCTGTCAGAAAGTGCATTTTCGTGCAACTTTATCAAATACACTGCCCGATCATTAGGATCAATTCGCCGGCTACTGATGTACACTCGACCATAAGGCAAGCTGCCACCTGAATAAAAGGTAACTGTCACATCCATGGTAGGCGTACGTAGACGACCGCGGATTGCATCTAATGGTTCTAGACCGCTTCGCAACGGTATTGCCACTCTAACACCCGAAGTCGAAAAGTCTGCATTGACACATTGAACATCAATATGCAATACAATGAATAATATTATACTAAGAAAATAAAGCATGTTGACTTTTACACCATGAATGGGCATTCTATCTTGAATGTCCATTACGGCCAATCAACTAAATCTAATGGAGTTGAATGTATATTAAGGTGGAACAATAATAACAATAGTTATTTAACAAGCTAATAGACTATTTAACTCATTAATAGACCATAGATCATGTCCTTTGTCTGCACGTCTACACTATTATTACTACGATTAATAAACTACACAATAACACTAGCAGTAACGCGATTAATGTACTATGCAAATAATAGGCACGAATAAATGGTGTTTGTATGAATTAATAGGACAAAATAAAACGAATGGATGCCAGAACAAGGTGTGGCGGGCAATAAGATAGCATGTATTGTTTCGGTGTTTCATGAATAACTGAGCGGTGAAAAGAGAACTGGATTGTTATCTGCATGCGTCTCTCAATGGGTGCCATAGTGTAACCTCATTGTAGAAAGACAGCGCGGTCCGCATGGCAATGAACACGCGCATGCTAATAACAATGGCTGTGCTGTTGTTACAGCCCACCAATGACTATGGCGAATTGCATTTTAATTGGTAATACCGCGTGAATGCTTGGTTTCCCTGTCGCCTTTGGCTTTTTATCCACACAGTGTACGTCATATTAGAGCCAATCTAGGCCAGAAAGAGGTGAGAGTAGATTTGATGTGGAATGGCAGCTACCATATCGATCCTGTATACTTTTTGCCCTTTATGATGTCGATGTATGTCCTTTTGGAAAGGGCCGCACGGTCGAGGAGGCTAGAACAGCTTTGCGTCGTATCGTTATATGAATGGCCGAGTTGTGGCGTTCTTGTGCCTCTGGCATGCATTCCTAAATAAGACGAATAGTGTGTTAGTGCTTTTTATTGGTCTGGCTATTATTATTATTGGCCGTTGACTAAATCAATGTCACCTTGGCAGTTGTTGTGCCGAGTAAGAAATGCATTGGCGCCTACCTGATCTTTTGGATAAATATCATCGACTAGAGCGACAGTTGATGTAGTTGTTTGAAGGGATACTTGATGATGCATACTTGTTTCAATAGCCGTGGCCAGCTCAATGGCCCGGCCAATAGCTGCACCAAGTCCGTGAATAACAATAGTGTCGAATCTATTGTCAAAGTGTTTATAATAAATATTAGAGTGCTATAGAATTATAATTATACATACTTTGCCTCGTTTGAAGCTAAAAGCTTTTTCGCACGTGCTAATTGGCCGTGGAATGAGCTTTTTCGCGTAACATAAATGTCGTTTGGTTTAGTTGCTGCTCTTTGTGGTGCTCGCTTGGCGATCCGACCTTGAGTTCCATTATTAGAACTGTTGTCGTGTCGCAGCTCACCATACTGTTAATGACTTACCTTGTATTGCGCGCTGTTGACGGGCAACTTGGCTAGTCCCCACGATCTTAAACGGAGTATTACTAGAGGATTGGGTACTCATTGTATAAAGTGCGTTACAAACAATACTGCGTAAAAAGTAAAAGTATAAAAAAATGGCGCTTCTTATCTTCAAAAAGCAAAGGCAATAATTTTAAAGAGTTTTCATAATTTTATGGATTTATTTTTCTTTACTGTTTATTATTTGTCATTCTTATTACACTCGTTGTGTTTTCTATGAATATACTTGTCCTTATTGTTTGCTATCTATTCTTCTTATTACACTCATTGTTTTATTGATAAGATGTTTTATAATTATATTTGCTTTTATACTATTAATTTTTATTCTTTCTTCTATTCCACCACTTGAACAATCCCCTCATCCACATTTCAATTTGCTCATAGCCTTTATATGTATAATGCCATTCAATTTATGACTTGTATTATCATATTATATATAGCATCTCATTTATTAATTAAATAAAAATAACCATTGTTTTTTGTATGTCAAACAATTTATTAGGCATTTAATGTGGTTTGTGTCAAATGACTAAATTTAATAACATTCGCCTAGTTGAACTACATTTTCCTTCTATTGAACATGGGGACAAGTGGTGAGTTTTATTTAATTGTCACATCATCACATTGCTTTTTTGGGGACAAATGACTAATATTTAATGACGCCCAATCTATTGAACATGATGATGGGTGGTGAGTGACATCAGTCATCAAATACTCATCATCATAGATTCGTTATCTAGTATGCATATATCCACCGTTTACCTATATCATTCCCATTCTGTCCCACACTACTATGTATCATTCTACGATACAATAGACACATTTTATTGTTTATCTACACCAACACACTTTACTCATTCCACTCATTGCATTATATGCTTTCCACCGCACATTTATAATTTCATTTATCGTTCCATACTCGTATAGTCTTCCTCTATTCAATGTTTTTTGTTTTTGTTCTAGCTTTATTATTAACAAATGTCGACTAATGTCGGTCATCTGTTTAATTACTTTAACATTGCTAATCTCGTTCAATATTGTGTATTCATTATAATGTTTATCATTTTATTGTATATTGCCTATACGCTGTCTATAGTCGTTGTCGGTATGCTTCCAGTTCTTTTATGAATAAAAGTTAACATATCGCACTTAGTTTGTTCACTGAGGTATATTGGCTGAATAAATAATATGAATATGAACGAAGTTATGTTTTATTAAAAATATTTATAAATAAACTAGATTATGTCAATTAGTTATGATTTTAGTGTTAATCAAGCAAAGTGACGGGTCTACATAGTAATAACACATATTGTGATGATATATGCGTACTGGATAATGAATCTATGATGATGCAGTTTATTTAACTCAATTAACAAGTACTAAAAGTTAAAAGCTAAAAATGAAATGATACATAGCATGTATATATTAAAGCAATAGCGAGAACTACGGAATAATATGGAATCGATCATATGACTTTTATTAATATTCAATCAATCTTCCTACACATGGTCAACAATGATCGGTCTTGTTTCAAAAAAAATCAAATGATATGTTACACTATTTATTTAAAAGGCTACGGTTGCGTTTACTTTGCTCCCACATCTGTCCCCAAAGCGCAATTTGTTTCAACTGAGGTTATGCTGTTGTTATACGCAACATAATTATATTACTTCCTATTAAGTGTTGTTAATAAATTGATTTAGATAAAAGAATGTAACATACTATTTGATTTCATTGAAACGTTTTAGGCCGATTATTATTGTTGTTGGTCATGTGTAGAAAGATTGATCGAATATCAATAAAAGCCATATGGTTGCGATTCCATGCCATTCTGCATTTGTTGTTATTGTATCTACGTGCAATGTAAATTATTGCACCTAAATGGTCTTTTCTATTTTCCAATATTCCACTATTGCATTTTGGGCATATTTGTGATGTAAGATCATGATTAATATAATTAATCCCTTAATTATTTCTAATAAAATTTAATAATTAACACAAGCTTAAAAAACAATACATTTACTAATAAACATCACAACTATAACATAGCTTAATAATATAGACATTTTAATAAACTAATGTTTATTAATAAACAATTTACTTTTGCAGTGTCGTCTAAATCTGACAATTTATTGCTATTATTGTGTATAACGCGCTATAAGTGTCCAACTACTTAGCTACTAGACCACAAGTTAGTAGCAAGCAACCGATAATACAATATCAATTATTTCTTTCATATCATCTACCCGCCCATCGGCCTCTATCCTGTTTGCTAAACTAAAAGCGTAACACTTCTATAACAAAATGGCTATCACATGGCCACTAGATTATAACTCTGCCACACCTAACGACAGTACAATTATTACCGCCGCATATGTCTTTTAGGTTACACCAAGAACATGTTCTGCAAAATTAACACTAATAATGCTGAAACTGCAGTTGGCGTTAAAACAAACGTTTTTTTATTAAGAAGCAAATACAAACTACCAATGAAACAGCTATTACAAAGAAAAAAATATGTAATTAACAATGTTCAGTTTGCAATGAACATTATTACAAGAAAATAAAGTGCAGTATAGGCAAATAATGAGTTAATTAATAAATAATTTTTAAATTTAAAAAACATTAAAAACGGTGGATTTTTAAAAAAATATATCATGGTGAAAGATTTATAAGTTTAAAACAATGTATTTTAGTAAATTCACCTTTATTAATCAACCAATTAAATCATGGCAAACAATAACATCTTATTACGTAATGACTGTAGGACGGTCACGGCCTGTATATTCCTTCAATTGAGCAATATCTAATGCGTGTCTACTACTGGCTTCAATGCTACTTGTGCATCCAAGTCATACTTGCTATAATCGGATTCATAGCGTTCAACGTACAAACGCACTGTTGCTCCTTGGCTACCGGTGCCACTTAGGCGGTAAATGACTCGTGACCCATCCTCGAATAAAATACGAATACCCTGTATTAATAATTAATTGATGTATACAAGTGTATTAGAATATTCTAACCTGTCCAGTAGATACGCTGTTATCGATCGGATCGGTGTAAGCAAAATCATCGGCTGCTTTAACAACTAGATTGGGGCCTTGTGTACTTCCAACTAGACTCTGGTTGTCGATAAAGCCACGGAGTCGTTGGATCATTTCACTCGCCCGCTGGCCATCCACTTCTTCGTAGTCATAACTGTAATTTTATTTAATAAAGTGTTTAGGTATGTAATCATACTGCTTACCGAGTAAAGTAGTTACGGCCGTATTTGGCATAATGGCCAGCTAGAATATCTTTTAGTGTTACACCAGGTGTCTTGACATCTTCCGCGGCCAGAATATTTAACCAAGCTATTTATGATAATGTAATAGATTTGTCGTAAGTAATAAAGAATCAAATAGCATTTTGAATTACCTAATACAGCCCATAAGCCATCCTTTTCACGGATATGGTCAGATCCAGTACCAAAGCTTTCTTCGCCGCAAATAGAAAGTCGTCCAGCATCCATTAGATTACCAAAAAACTTCCAGCCTAATAATAGCAATGGTATTTATAGCCATTATTTATAACAATGCAAAGTCTTACCAGTTGGTACTATTATAAAATTAGTTTATAATATCAATTAATTAATTATTAGGTCTTACCTTCAAAGAATTCAACGCCTTTGTCACGTGCAACACTATTGCACAATAATTTAGCTAATTATTTAACTCATCAACACATCTAGCCTCTTACTGATCTAATGCTTGGCTTGTAGGCATACTACGGCCAGTCCTTTAAGGCCAGTTTTTGCAAAGTATGGAATAACATGGGCATAAGCCGCAATAACTGGTTTATCGTCAATGGCCGGTTATCGTATCCTGTTTTCTACTTACCGGCAACCGAGTCTGATGGATTAACAAATGTTCCCTTGCCAATAATCATATTACGATCGCCATCACCGTCAGAGGCTGCACCAAATGTAATGCCTTCCTTTTCCACTCGTTCCACCAACTCATGGGCATCTAATGTTATTATAATTAATTTAAATTATTTAATAAATTATTACTATTACACTTACAAGTAAGATTTGGATCCGGATGACCACCTGTAAATACTATATTAAGTTACTAATAAAAGCGCTCATTTTATAATTACCTCCAAAGTCTGGCAGTGGTACGCAGTTCATAATTGACTTTGTTGGTAGGCCGAGTTCATGCAAAAAGATACGTTCACCGTATGGACCAGTAACTAGACGAGCTATTTAGCGCATTATTTGTTAATACTGGCTATTTACCTCCATGCATGCCATCAAACAACAAAGTAAAGTTGCTACTACGTGCCAAGAATGCACGGATACCATCAAAATCAAATATCTCTTTCATCAAATCAACATAGTCGTTAACAGAGTCAACAATTTCTACAGAGAAATTGCCAAACTCCTTGATACCAATGGTAGATAGATCAACCTATGTAATATTAGTATATAGGCTAATGGATAGCCATAATAACTAACCGATGGAATATCGGCCATCTTGTACTCTGTAATAGTTTTACTAGCATGGAAGATGTTATCGGTAATAAATTCAGGAGCAGGACCTATATTAGCAAATTATTATTTAATTGATATGCATATATGTATATATTATGAGCATACCTCCATTGCTAACGTTGTATTTAATACCAAAGTCGTTATCAGGGCCACCTGGATTATGTGATGCCGTCAAAAGAATACCGCCTAATATCACCAATAATTAACTATGTTATTACAAATTAATAATGTGGTCTACCTGTAGCCTGGCGTTTACGAATCAAATTGGAGGCAGCAGGTGTTGATAAAATGCCGTTTTGGCCAATAATCAAAGAACGAATCTAAAAAGCGTATTGTATTTCAATTAATGAGTATTCATATATTTATGATATAATATATAGTTAGTATACTACTTACTCCATTACCGGCGGCAATACGAACAATGGTTTGAACAGCTTCTGTTGAATAGTAACGTCCGTCGCCCCCTACAACAAGCGTAGCATTAAGTGCACCAGGTGCTGGAATGGCACTTAGAATGGCTTGAACAAAGTTGGCCGTATAATTCGACTGTTGAAAGACACGAACGCGCTTTCTTAGTCCGCTTGTGCCCGGTTTTTGGTCGGGATACGCTTGAGTAGCGATAGTTTGTATAGTAAAGGTTGATGCCATACTCAACTTTGTTTAAACAGCAATTACAACAGTAAAAACGACAGTAACAAAAGACCAATAAGTAGAAATAATAGCCGTAGCGGTTGGGGGAAGAAGAAGAATGGGTAGGGCACCATAGGCCAACCGTTTACTTACTTTTAGATATACGTCACCACGATGTATTGAACAAATGTGAGGTAGACTCAGCTAAATCAAAAACCATAGTTTTAATTCGGGTTGTCAGTCATTTCAGATAATATGGTTTTGACACTGAATCACATGAGTCTACTATAAATCAATTAACATTAGGAAGCTATTATGCTTTTAACTTTCACATTTTTATTTATCCATTTCACCCTTCAACACTTTTGAATACAATTAAACATTTATTATCACAATAGCCCAAAATGCAATAGTAGAAGATTAGAAACTAGAAGAACCATTCAGATGCAACAACAGATGTAGAATGGCCTAGAATTGCAATCATATGGTTTTTATTAATATTCGAACAATCTTTTACACATGGCCAACAACAATAATAATCGACCTCAAATGTTTCAATGAAATCAGATAGTATGTTACATTTTTTATTCAAATCAATCTATTAACAACACTTAATAGGAAGCAATATAATTGTGTTGCGCATAATAGTGCGACTTTAATTGAAATGAATTTTACTTTAAGAACTCAAAATGTGGGAGTCAAAGTAAAAATGGCTTGATCATATAAATATTACTCGCTTAATCCAATGTTTGTTTTATTTTAATATAGCTATACAGCTTTTGTTAATGGGCAATAAATAGAATTAATCTGTTTTCTATTATTGCAATAATGTATAATGTTGGCTGCTTACTCTGATAGATAATTAGATTAAGCCTTATAATAGTTGGCTTAGTTGGTGGTCGTGTACATGTGAGTATATAAGAAGCTACAACGTGATTGTAAATGTTTATTTATACAAACAACCAGGATTATAAATTATAGTGACAATAATAAACTATTTACAAACTAAACTCATTGATTCAATTTTATTTATGACTCTTTGTTTTCTGTGCGCTATCTCAATTTGACGTTGCTGCTGTTCTGGTTGCATCAGCAACAGTCGACTTTTTGATAAACGCAGTCCAGCTTAGCATAATTACAATGGTTTGCTATAGGTTAAACCAGTAAACCTTCAAGCTTCTAATTGTTTTCTATTGGTTCTGCTTCGGCTTGTTCTTCTACACTCCATCTTGCTTAACTTGTTGTCAGAGTTGGTTTCAGAAATGTAAGCAGTACTTAGGCTTGGATGATTGCCAATTGATATACAATCCACAGCTACTATGCACTTGAAATTGCTGATATTTGGGTAGGACTTTCTACAGCGTCTAGTTTAGTGTCCACATATCGCATTGCGTATAATTTAACCAATGCAATTAGTCTACAGCTGAAAACTGATAAAATAACTTGTTGGAATGTTTCATTGCTCAGAATTTCATGGTGCATCATCCTACAAACAGTACTTATGTATAGGCAGCTTCAGATAACTTAGATTAATGTCGTTTGAATGATCGTAGTTGCACATGTGGCATGATATGTCTGGATGCGATGCATTTGTGAATCGAAACAACTATTGCCCCATAAAATGGGTATAGTGTCGAATGAAATGCATACATGTACCATCAAACACATTTATAATTAAAAATCATGGCTGACCCATGTATGGCTGTAAAACCTGTATAAATACCAGTTTGATATATTTAAACTTGTTTGTATCAGTATTGTGTGCTATTTTGTATGTATGCAGATATTGAGGACCAGATCAGTGGAAATGCAGCAAAACATCATTATCGCTTTACAAAGCCAAACAATATACCTGCTTTTACCAAATAGCTAAATCGTATAACAAAAAATACAGGCTAGTATGACTATTTTATCACATATGTACTGGATATGAACGGTTGTTGTTATTGTGTACATGACTGGTAGATTAAAGTAAAGACCAGACAAGTTAAAATCAAGACCGGACAGGTTAAATCAAGACCGAGCAAGTTGAAATTAAGCCTAGGAAGCACACTATCACACCCTGAATCTACTGACATGTGTACCTTAACCATTATTTGGATTGCTCTATTGCTCATATTACACATCAATAGTGTACCTCTATACTACAGTATACTAGCATCTCAGTAAACCATAAGTTTAATAGCCCACAAATATACACGACCAACTGCGATATCATCATCACTCTACTTCTTGCCAAACACACACTACTATACATTTTATATCACACACTCTATTGCCTGCTTATTTGTTTGTTTTAACAATTATATCACTATGAAGCTTTCTATTGCCGTCGTTTGCACCGTCGTTGTGGCTTTGATAGCCACTACAACCACCATGGTGGATGCTAAACCAACCGCGGACATGGTGCTCCAGCTCTAGCTCTTATAGTCCTGCGGATTGCAGGTCTTGCGTTGATATATGCGCTCGTTGGCGGTGGGACAACGCAGCAAATGTCGTAAAGTGGAATGTAGCGGAATGGTGTGAAAAATAAATGATTTCAAGACATTAGCATTGGTAGTGCAACCAAACCGCTATCCCGATCACTTTAGATATATATTCGTCAAAAGCAAAAGCATCTAGCAACTACGCCGTTCAGTCGACTTACATACCAGATATTGGCCAATGCTCCGGTTTATGCACTTTAATCAATAAAATCATTATTTTATTAACAAGTTTACAATTGGTTGCTCCTATTCGATTGTGCAGGCTTATAATAATGAACTTGTAATTCCATCTTAACAAAATAATAGTAATAAAACCGCCAATTAGTTTTCAACACTAAGAACTGTTATTTGTTGAAACAGTGCTATGTCAGCTACATTTGAATTAGTTTGAATAAATCAGTCTGTACTATTTTCAATATTCGATATTAGTATTAATAAATGCTATAATATTTAACATTATTAAAATATAACAAATAGATAAATAATAGTAATAATAATGTTAATCCATGTGTTGTTTTTGTAAGTACTCAAATCAGTATAATTGGATATTTAATGGCACTCACCATCCATCGCCATATTCAATAAAATAAATATTATTAAATCTAGTCATTTAACATCAAATCATACTAAATGGGTAATAGCTTCAATTATATTGTATAATAATGTTAAATGAATACAATATTTTATATGATGATACGGTTTATTTAACTCAACCAATAAATGTCAAAGTTGTTATAAATGTAATGGTACATAGCATGGATATATTGATATAACAACGACGCGAAATGATATGGAATTGCAACCATATGGCTTCTATTAATATTCGAACAATCTTTCTACACATGGCCAACAACAACAATAATCAACCTCAAATGTTTCAATGAAATCAGATAGTATGTACATTCTTTTATCTAAATCAATCTATTAACAATATTTTAATAGGAAGCAATATAATTATGTTGTACATAGCAGCATGCCTTCAATTGGAACGAATTTTACTTTAAGAGCTTAAAATTGGGATCAAAATGTAATTGATCCATTTCAATGTGTTCCAATTCATATTTTTTGGTAATCATTTGGGCCAATGTTGTCTTGCTAGAGCCTGAACAGCCGATAGTTAAAATACATAGCGATGTATTACCCATTGTAACGACATTAGTAGCAATAAAGAGTAAATTGTAAAAGATAATTTAACTGGACTACTATTTTTAAATGATTAGATGGATATCGACTCATCGTGATAACAATGGATTTAACATTTATTGGTTAAAATATAAATGAATAACTTAGCAAAAATAATATCAAGCAATAAAAAGGAAACAGTTGAAAAATAGGCCCGCTAATATAGCTGTACAAGATACAATGGTACAAATATTCACGCATTGTGAAGTAGTTAAAAACCAAAAATAATAAACTGCGGGGAGGTAATTGTATGTATCGACAGATTAAATTAAATTAACTTAAATTAACTGGAAAAGGTAACTCATAGATCGATGATACCTCGTAGATCGTAGGCCAGCTCGAGTTGCTCAAACCATAACGCCGTTTCTCGAGGTGATCGGAATCGATAGACACATAAACGTGGATAATTACCAATAATCATGGGATATTCGTTTCTTAATTGACAATGAAGCTTTACAGCATGTTTAATGGCTGTTAAGCCTGAAAACAATTTGAAGGGTCGACGGCGGCCAAATGAACACTTGAAAAACTTCTTTTTAAACAAAGAGCGGAAACTGCGCCATGCTGTACGACAGACTACATGTAATAATGAGTAGTCGAGCCATATTAGCGTGTCGGCGCGTGTCCATAGGAGGGGACGCCAAGCATAAAAGTTGCCATGGGTCACCCAGCCGTCGTCGTGCGCGTCCAGAATCAACTGGACCTGTAGGGCAGTTTCCTCGGCGTATTGGCCGCGAGGGGTCTCCTCGGGGCAGATGGCACTAAGATCGATTTGCGGCTGACGCAGTAGCCGAGATAGGTTGCAGGCAAGCTTTTCCTTGCCGGCACATCCATTACCAACGATAATCATTCGACAAGGTGGCAGTTCATAGCTATAGGCATAGCTCATATTACCACAGCTGCCCTTTGATACATTGCTGTAGCGCGACTCGGCCGCGACAATAGGCAAAACCATGACAAAGATATGATATGATAATGAAGGTGAGCGGTGGGTGTGACAACGATAAGAAGAGGGAAAATGAAATGGAACGGCCAGAAGCAAGATAAACTATTACAAGACGTACAAGTTGGTGCCTATATAGCACGCTGGGTGGGTGCGTGACTTTGTACAATTAATAAAGAGCAAATTGAGCCGTGGGCTGTGCTAATGCATGGGTGGTGGGTGTAAGATGGTGGTGCTGAACCTGTTTACAAAAGACATGTGCTTCAACATGCGTGTGAGACTATTGGATCTCGTGAGTTGGGTCAAGGACAATTAACATGCGGTCAGTGGCTGTTGTGTCCCAGCTATACTAGCTAACTACTAGTCAACTAACCAGATAACTAGTTAGTGGTGGGAGAGCAGCATACCCCTTGTTGACATGCAGGCTATGGCGAGGACTATGGTGCCACGGATGATGCTATCATCGTTGATTCTGGACTTGTCTATGGCATTACACTATATTACGGATGTGTGTACGTGCGTGTGTGTGTGTGCCTATGCCATAATAATCTGCTGGCTGCACCGCTGATACAGTCGCACTAGTGGCCTTTGCCGTCGGCGCAATATGCACAAGACTACCGATAAGTTGCGCGAAGAAGTAGCTGCTAATGCATCAGCATGTTTGCACAGAAGCATGACGATTTCAGGGCACTTTTAGTGCAAATTAGCATTCTAATCACAAATGTAATAATTTACTAATAAAGGATAAGTGGTTATAGAACGTTTTAATAAATGATTAATTAATTGACTAGTTAGTGTGCACAGTTATAGAGATTGGCAACACAAATGGTTTATTTTGATCACAACACTAATAAAATACTAATCAAACTAGTAATACTAGTAATAAATTGGTGGTACCGATAATATTTACTATTTGTTAAAGATTTAGAGGCTGTGTACAACCATTAGTCTCTTTTTCTTGTCTTCTTTCAATATGGATTACAATTCCATTCTACAGCAGCTTGAAACGGCATGTGCAGACTTTCAGGTAATCTGATGACGAACCTATAAAGCTGCCTCATCCATATCTGACTTACTGCTTTACTGTTGCGGCTATTACTTGTTTATTTTGCTGCAGGTTCCAGCCAAACAAGCTGCGGCGGAAAAAGTGCTAGTTGGGTTCAAGCGCACGCCTAATATTCTACCCGCGTGTCGCTACATTCTTGGTAGGTGACGCGAAGAAAATCTATTCTTCATAGACTAGAGTGAATAACACTGCAGCCGACAGAACATACAACAACACCGCTAGTGCAGTTCCATACTGCTCTGGCTATTCGAGAGGCGCTAGTGCGTGAATATGCACTGCTAAGCAAACAAGATATCACTGATGTGCGCGACTACCTACTACGACTATGCTACGAGCATGAAAGGTGAATAGAAAATTTACTGCCTTTATAAAAAATATTACTCATTTATTGATATTGATATTGATATACAGCCTTGAACGATTTGTGCGCGAACAGCTGTTGCATGTAAGTTATTGTTTGCAGTGGTAGTACTGCATAATAATAACTTGCTTCTACGCTATTCATTGTGCAGGCATATGCAGTAATATTTAAGCGTAGCTGGATGGATTTAGATGATAATGAGCGTGATCATGTGTTTCTGCAAACGGAAAACTTGCTTCAAACGGCCGGCCATAGTCGACTTGTGGCACTAGCATTATACAATGCTTTATTGGATGAATTCTCTTCAACTAAAGCTAGTAGAATTGGATTGACGCTTCATTATCATCAAGAGTGTAAAATCTCATTCACAGAAAACTATTTACTTCGGGTATTTCAAGCAATTCTACGGGTAATTCACCAAGAAATACAAGGACGTCAAGTAAATGATGCACTTCGTTATGGCACTTTATTATTAGAAAAAGTATTTTCATGGGATTTTACACAACGTAAACTACAATAATTATTATAATTAACATAACACTATACTAATAATGGATTAGGACGCCGATTTACATTATCACGAGAATCGGCCATATCAGACCAAGAAATTAGAGAGAGAAACACCCGACTTTCCACTAGCATGGCGTGAAACATTACTTGACCCAGCCGTGCTCTCATTCTTTTTTGAGGTAGTTACAATGACGTAATTATTTTATTTAATTAAGTATATTTGTATTAGGCCTATGATGTATTAAGGCACGATGAAAACACTGCCCATCGTGCTCGCCAATGCTTAATACAGCTGTCGGGTATTCATGGAGCAATTATTGATGGACACGCCACCGCTCTTGGCTATGCATCGGTAATGATGCGTGGCTATGAAAAGCTTATTGCCATGTAAGTCTGTATATGTGTATAAATATCATTTATGGCCATTTACTCACATCGACATGTAGTCAACCATCAATTCCTAAGCAGCATGATAGTCATGGACCGTATTTACTTGGGCTGTGTCAAATGATGCAACGATTGGTCAGCACTACTTCAGTAACTGTACTCTGTGACGTTGAGGGATTCTATCGCACAATGAGTGAGACAGCCAAGTTAACGGTGCAATGTCTACGAGACACTGTGACGAGACGGAAGACAGCTGGAATATGGAAGCATTTGATGAACTGTTAAATCTATGGATCAAATTAAGTAGGTAGTATTTGGTGTTTGTAAAGCAATCTAATAATGCTATATAGGTGGCAATACTTATTTGCCATTGGTGGCAGAAGAGAAGTTGGAAGCGGGTACTGTTGAACATTATCGAGAAGATAGAATTGCTTTGACTAAATTCATTGAGAGTGTATGCCAACATGTTGTGATACTTATTTGGAGACACGTTTAGAGGCAGCTAAACATGCCATGAAAGAAGAGGAGGAGGAGGAAGACTCGGGATTTAACGATCAAGTAAGCGTAGCTATAATATTAATAATAGTAACGTTGTATTAATGTGACTGTATTATATAGGATGTATTTGGTGACCAATTGATGGGTATAGCCCGTCTAGCCCGTCTTATACCCCATTATGCACTCAGTAATATTCATCGACTATTGGCAGATCGTATGTCACGATTGGCACCTTTCCTTGAATCGGCATCTAGTTCGGAGGATCAACGTAAGTTTAACAACACATTGACTGATAGATTATTAATATTATATCCATTATAACAGACAATTTCTTACACTTTCTACATGAACATACACATTGGCTGTTGATGATTGTTGGCTATGTACTGGCCGACACAGCGGATGGTGAATATCCTATAGTGCCCGTGTCATTTTTAAAACTATCAAATTCACAGGTAAATAGAAATACTGGTTAGATGGTTTATACTAGTATTAAAATATATTAAAATGCAGGCCATCAATGGACCAGATGGTGACCAGGTAGTACAACTATTAAATCTAGTCCTAAAGTTATTGAGTATGCTGGCCTTGAATCCAAACACTGCAGAAGTAAATAGAAACGAATTAGATATGACAAATTACTAATGATGATCAGGCGTCTTATTGCAGTCCATTGGTAACAGAAACGCTATTCTGGTGTCTAGAAAGATGTATCAAAACCTATTTATTTATTAACGAAGATGATTATAAAAATACTATAAGGTAATATAGCTACATGTGACTAGTTCAGTGCTCATTATTGTTATTATAGTCGCAATTTAATTCAAGCCTTTGGACAACAAGAAAAGGGCGGACAGGGCGAACAGGTTTTAGATATGCTTGTTCAGCTGACACATCGACATGTTATTCTATGGAATGCCGAGCCTGATGTATTAACTCAGGTAATAATAGTGATGTATTATATGAATGAAATAATAGTTAATATGTAATGACATTAATAGATTATTCGTTTGTTGAATGCATTTGCCAATAGTTCAACACTTCGTGATCGAGTTCTTAATATAGGTAATGTTTGATATAATGAATAATTATATATACGTATACATACAAACATATATATATATTTCAATGTGTAGGAGCATTTGCGGGATTGATGAATTTAATGACAACGCAAATTGAACAATTACCGAAGCATTTCACAGGTAAATTGTGTAATGAATATAGCATATGTAATTAATAATAATAACGTTATGAATAATAATAATAGTGAAATTGTACGGGTCATGTCAAGAATTATTCTGTTTTCACAAAATTCTGATAAACGAGATTATTACGTTGGATCGTTGATGGAAGTGATTCAAGTAAGTTTATGTCAATACAAATTGGCTATTTGTTAACTTTTAGATGAAATGATTAGAAACGGTACACATCTACTGTGAAACGACCAGACTTTGCACAGGTTTATCAAAATTCAGATATTGTAGAACATGTTCGTAGTATGGTTGAGGTAAGTTGGCAAGAAACAGCATGGAGTATAGATTAATTAAATCATTTGAATTAGATGCTTGATGGATTTGCTCAATCTATGGGCACTACGAATGCTGATTTAGTGTATCGGTTTTGTTTACAGTATTTTGAATCTATGGTGGAATTGGTGCGAATTTATCGTCATCATCCAGAAATGATTACCGATATAATAAGTTTTTTTGCATCATTGTTTGAGAACATGGTAAGCGATACAGATATTTATACATAGATAATACTATTATATATATATATATATATTAGGACTTTGAACGTTTACCGAGTGATGCACCTAGAGTTATTTGCCAAGTAGTTATGGCATTGTTGAAGGCGTATGAAGAAGCCACTCAAGGTATAAAAAAGGGCTAATACAGCTAATTTAATACAACCTCTATTAATCAGCTATTTTATTACTTAGGTCGCAAACGAACAGCAGTTGAACACGATGAAAGCGAACCGTATACAGATATTGTTAAACTAGTGAATATGCTGTCTAACTTGCTGGCCACTGAATTAAGTGGATTTGGTAAGCAATAGTATTTATTTGTGTTAGAATTAATTTGTAATTGCTTAGAAGATGATAGTCTTGATAGAGATAGCGGCAATGTAATCGAAGTGTATTTATGGGTCTTGGTGTTCTGGTGCCAGCCATTGATATGGAAATGTTAAAGGTAGTTTCTATTAGTTTCTAGTTAATCGTATAGATAGTTAATAGTAGAATATGTTTAGCATCCACGCATTTGCACATGCTACATGCAATTTATAGCCGATTTGGTAGAGTTGCAGTATGATCGACTGGTGACTATGCCATCCACCGTTGTTCAGAGTATTCTGCAATCACTTGAATTCGGTATTGATCAATATCCTTTTATTGTCTGACGGCTATATATATTGGTATTTGTAAGAAATAATCCCTAACTTTTATATTACTCCAGTTTATGATGTATCCCGCTGGGCACTGTCTTCAATTAGTACACTAGCTCTTCACTATGCACATCAACGACAAGCAGGACAAGAATCGGAAGTGGCAGCATTTGCCACTTCACTTGGTGGTTTTCTTCAAACCATCTTGCAATGCCTAGTGTTTAAAGATATGGATCCTGGCTTAATTAAATCAGCCAGTGAAGCTCTTTATCCACTCATATGTACACAACGAGTAAGCTTGACTTGATTATTATTATTATTATTATTATTAACTATTGTTGTTCATAATGTATTTTTTGTTTTTGTTTTCGCTTTTATTTGTTGTTTAGCCAAAGTTTGAAGAGTTGGTACAGATTATTGTTAGTCAACAGTCGAATTCTGAGCTACAGCAACGATTGCTAGTGGCGTTTAGCGCTTTAAATGATGCAGTGCCAGCGACCATGCCAGCTCACTTAAAAGCCACTACCGTAGCCAATTTCTACCAAACTCTTTCCAAGTTTCTTCTCGAAGCCTGTGGATTCTTGC
>JAHLTZ010000119.1:0-25577 GCA_025786725.1 Syncephalis fuscata
CATACTAAATGGATGGATAGATTAGCCAAGTATCGTTTAGTGTAATATAACTTACCGCTGTGATATTTGCAATGTTTGCTCAATTGTTGCACTATCTGGCACATACAATCCAAGTCGATAACTGGAATCCTTATGCGATCGCATTAAATCAGAGACCGCTGATGGATCGCCTAGTCGTATAGTTTCATGGATGGCCCACAATGCTGCAATTGAAATCTGTAATAAATGTGTTATTAATTCACAATTAGTTGTATTAAATGTTAACGTCAATTATATTTACCCGATCATCACGACTGGCCACCATTCTTGACACGGCAGCGGCACAGCTTGGCATCAGAAATGTGGCATCGAGCAGTAAATGTAAAAGATTGTAGTCATCTTCAATGGATCGAAGAATATCAGTTACACATTCTAGCGCTTCAATAGCTTCGGAGTTGGTCTTCTAGTTACGGCTGCACGGACATACAATACATTACGATGAATAGCATGTTCAATCGAGTGTCGCATAAGTGGTGAAGATAGTATTAATGTTAATGTTAATGTTAACGTTGCTATTACTAATGATTAATAATGCAGTTTACCTTTTCACGTGCTAATCTATACACATCGTGTACTAGACGCCAACGTTGCCAGAATATCTTACGCCGCGCTTCAGTATCCCTTTGTGCACTTGACTCATCATCGTTTGTTTCATTGATATGTGACGTTGCAGCATGGCTAGTACTTGCATGCAGTACCAATGCCATAAAAGCTTTACGTAATAAACCAGTCTAGATTTATTAAGCCATCAATTAACCTGTTATATATGATCTATCTACTAATACATTCATTACGCCAGTTTCTTCAAGTAATGTTGCCATTAGACTGTCACCGGCATCACTGTCATCGTCACTGACCGATTCATCTCGTCCATAGCAGCTGCCATTACTGCCATTTCCTCTTGCATGTTTGGCAAATGTTAGCCGTCCATTGGCTAGATTTCTACTCAGGTTTATATGCTGTTGTCGTTGTACAGCACCCAGCAACTCTAATATAATAGGCTGTGCTAATCGTCGAACACGAACATCATCATAACGAATACACTGCAGAGCAACACGCATTACAGCAATAGCAACCTATGTGCATATAAATGTGTATCAGTTGGCTGTAATTTGCCATTTATTTAATTTAAATTACCTCACTTTGAAGCCGGGCAAGCAATAGACTTGTTTGTCCTGAAAATGCATCAGCGGCCACATCCAACACCGACTGGCCCAACGATAAAAACGGCACCATTGTGTCGACATCTTCTTCGGATGGCTCACTATGTGCATTGTCAGCATTATCCAACTATATTAATACAAACAGTAGTGCTTACCAAACATACAGTGCTGCACCAGCATCAATAAGTAATTGTTCAACGGGACGCCATGCTGTCGTTTGTAATTTGGCAACATAGCGTCGACCAGTATTGCCAAGTAGCTCGACCACATCCATACAGGCTAGATCGGTAAGGAGTCGTTCAAACCAGCCTAGCGTGTATTCTAGCATGCCACATGGTAGCTATACATATATCAACAATAAACCATTTAACACTGGCATAAATCATTTAACCAGCATATATGCACTTACATCGATAGAGGCATAGCCGGCAATATCGCCTAGTATGCCTTCTCGAGCAGCAAAGCTCCAACAAGGCGGTAGAGTAGGAGCGCATACCACCGCCGGATCCAGGTTGCCTGCACCTTCCGTGGCATCTTCAAATAGCAGACGCCACATGCGCTCCATTCTATAGGTTAACTCAGTGTTTTCAATGTGTACAGGAACTAACAAGAAGAACAGCAATGCGGCATATCTATAATTAGTACTGAGCTTTCCCCACACTTGCCTACTTACCCCGTGCTCGCCGAAGTTCCATAAATGCGCCTAATACACTTAGCCAATGGTCACGGAACTGTCGGAGCCGGCGATTGGTGCTGCCATCATCGGTTCGATGTGCCAAAGAAGAGACTGGCCGTTCAAAAGTGGCGCTATTGCGTCCAGACATAATATATGTATTGTATGTATGTATATATGTATATATATAGGCAGCTATTGGCAACAAACGTATATGCTTGACAATCAATGCAAAATCGTGTAATCAGTAGTAATAAACGTCAACTGAACAGGATGATATCACGTAGACAATATAAATGAATAATATACTAGCGTCAGTGCTTAGCACTAAATAAAAGTGCAGAGTCTATCTAAAAAGGAATGGAAAGAATAAAATTGGGAAAGGTGTTGATTGCAGGCTAATCTGTTGGCGGCTCCCTTTGACGGCCAATATACTGCTCGTTAAGCGTGGGCGTGCGTTTGCGTGCGTTAAGTGGAAAACAGGTTAAGCACAAACAAGAATATGCATACAGTGAATGAGTATTGGTAGTGACTAATCTTTGCAAGTGACGTTGTTGTTGTTGACAAAAAGAAAGAAAGAAAAGGTAAGATGCTTTGGTAAAAGCAATTAGGATTGCTGTAAAATATACACACTAGATCAACAGCCCATAAACTAGGTTAGAGTAAACAAACAAACAAAATAAGAAGGATAGAAGGAAACAGGGTAAAGGACAGGAGATCTTGAATAGCAAATAGCTTAGAAACCAGGTAGAGTGGAAAAGGAGAACCTAAAGAAAGAAAAATCCGACCGATAATAATGAATTAGTCGATATGTCCGTAAAAAACAGTGATAAACTCCGCTGAAAAGAAATGCAATTGGCGAAGTGTCCAAATTGGGCCAAGGAAAGCGGAGAAAAGTGTCACAATACAGCAAAGGCCAGTTGAGAATAGTTGGATTATATTAGTGATAATGACACAGCGTAAAGCTGTTCAAATGATTTTTTACGCACTGCCAAGTGCATATTGATAAATTGACACATGCACACACACATGTATACTCTCAAGGCAGATGAAGTTATTGTGGTCCGCAATAACATTGTTGTTACAGTTACTTAATTTTTATAAATTAAAGTTTCAATTTACATTCCGGCAAATTGCTGTGCGTAACACACACACACACATCCCTACTATTGATATTTAATATAGCTTAAATTATCAGAATTGCACAATTAAACCTTTTTATAAGTAGTTGTCTATAATTATATTTGGAATAAGAGTACTACTAATATTAATCGTTATATTCTATTGAATTGATAGTATACTTGATTAAGCCATTTACTTTATTTACTCTCTCTCACAGTTGTTTAATAATTGATTGCGATATCTTAACAATGGTATTGTAATAATATAATAAATGTACATTATGAATATTGTAATTATTTATTATGAATAATGCATGATATTTAATCAAAATGAAAATGTCGTAATTATTGTGTTCAAAGGGTACGTGTACACACAAAACACGTCATAGAAACAAGTCGTAATGTAGTACTAAATAGAGCCATTAAGCGTAATTAATAAACCATGCTTGTATAATGGCCAAAGATGTGACGACATTAAAAAGATTAAGCAGTAGTAGTTCTACATAATTACAAATGTTATTATTATGTAAAGTACTATCTACTTAGTATTCGTAGCTTTCTTCGTACGATGACGAGTACGATTCGCTTGAAGAGTAGCCTGATTCATAGTGTGATTCGGTTGTTGTTTCGTAGCCGTTTTCTGTTACGGTGGTTGTAGTATTGCTTGACCAGTAAGGCAACGATTCCTTCCATTCGTAGGTCCAGTTCTCCTTGACCACCTTGTTCAAATCGAGTAGAGAGCCGTTTTGGACACCAGCTTGCTTCGAATCACCAATGATGGCTGTAAGCTTTTGTTCAACTGTTGCAGCATTATAAACACTTGGTGGTGATGGGTTGTCTTGTTTGCCGTTTATGGCACCATTGGTGCTGTAGCTGCTGTGTTCGACAATATCGGCTGTTTGCTTACGCAGCTCCATAGCCGCTTTACGTGGATCAGCTTCTGGGCTAGTGGCATTTGTGGGTACTTCAACGGGTACGGCAACATTAGATGTAAGACCAGTGGCTTCAAACGACGTATGGCCAGCTGCCAATAGCTGGGCCAGCTGATCGGCACGGTTACCCAAAGCACAGGGTGAGACGTAACCGGGAATGGCGTTAATTGGATCGTAGATTGTTTGCTTGTAGATGGCTTCGTATTTACGAACAGTTTCCTTATCGTATTTGTTCATAATAATCCATCGCTCATCAATGGCCGCTGGCATTTGGATTTTGGTAAGCGAAATAACCTTTTCTTCTTCTTCAGTATCATTGGATGAAGCGGGAATGTTAGCAGCAAGAATGGTAGTATTCCTAGCTGGAGTAGCTGGAGTAGTAGTATTAACAGCTTCAACAGGGATAGAAATGGTAGTATTAACAGCTGGAGAAGTATCAACGGCTTCAGGAGTGGTAATAACAGCTGGAGAAATATCAACAATCTCAGAAGTAGCATAGGCATCTGCATTAGCAGTACTGCTAGATTCGGCAGTGGCATAAGTATTTTCATTAGCAGTATTAGCATCGGCAGTGGCATAGCTCTGGCGACGTTCAAGCTGCTGGCGTCTATGGCGTTTGTTTTGACGGCCCTTCTGCTTGTTCTTCTTGTTGCTCTTCTTCTTGCCAGCACCCTTGATAGGCTTGAACTTGCCACGCCAGGCTTGTTCTTTCTTGGGTACTTTCTTGGCGGGTGGTTCTGGCTTATCCTTAGCTGAATTCTGTCCATTATTTGGCTTCTGCTCTTCAGCTGGTGGTGTTGCGGGCTGAGCAGGCTTATCGGTACCTGGTTCGCCATTACCATTGTTGCTAACGTCATCTGGAGTCAGTTCATCGTAGGTGTAGCATAAGGCACGTGTATCCAACACCTGGCGAACACGAACGTTGTTCCATGGTCGGATAGGATCATCAGGACTGGCGCCATTACGCTGATTCTCTTTTGGTCCATTGTAAGTATTGGCTAGATTTGGATATGCCTTTTGCCACTGCGTCCACAATTTATCGATCATGCCATGATGCATAAAGAAAATTGGATCATTTGGACTGTGCATGGTGGACATCATACCGCCAATACCCATATGAACGACACCATGAGGAATCATCTCAAGCTGTTGGCGGAAAGCATTATATGACTTGGCGCGAGTAATAATGCCTTGCAACAACTCGGGAGAGTAAAAGGCCCGCATGCTGCTGGGAGACTCACTAAAGTCACGAGTGAGACAGCCGGGACGAGGATAGTATATTTGCATGTTGGCAAACTGGCCATCTGTGACACATTTGTCGCCATCACGGCCATCGCCACCAAAGTAATCGGGACGGAAGATGATTGAAGCTGATGGGGCCTGTGAATCAATTGACCAATCCCAGTAAGGAAGCATCGTGTCTGGACTGGACTTTTGCAAGTCACGTTCATACAATGCAAGGTAATAGCGATGCCATGGGAAAAATAGTGCGTAATTATGGGCGTAGTCACGAGCTTCGTCGTGAATTTTAGCGTATTCATCAAAACGAGATGGCCTTGAGCCCTTTTGGAGCTCTTTAATGGCTTTGATATAGGCCTGACGCTCTTGAGTGGATAGTGTACGGATTTCTCGTCGAGGACGAATGCCTTTTGGACAATCGCCAAATTGTATTTGAGGAGCTTGTTGAGCCGTGGCTGTTTGGGCATCAATGGCTACTAGAATTACGGAAATGGAAAGGAGAAGGGCGGCCGGCGCCTTAAAGTAACCAGAAAACATCATCTTACCAAAAAATATTGATAGTATTTTATGTAGATAATTGATCGATGTGCACTTTTAGTAATGAGCAAATTGAATAAATCAAAATAAGAGTTGTTAACTAGTGCTAATGAAGTAACTGTGTGCAATAGTAAAGTTTGGTATGCAGTAGTGAATAGCAAATAGCAAATAGCAAATAGCAAATAGCAAAGACGGCCGGCGTCTACAAAATAGCAATACTCCTAGATGTAAAATTTGTGCAATACAACGTGCAATAAGGTAGACTGCAAATGAAAATGAAAATGTGTGTAATGGTGGTGTAGTGCAGTATAGCGGTTAATTGTAGATGTCAAAATGTAACGATTTAGTGTATGTATGAAGAAGTATGAGTGAGTGTTGCGTCTTGCGCCAATATTGAACTATAGGAATTGTCTGGCAAACAAGCAACTTTAAAGCATCAAATGCCTGTCGTATGTTGTCGTCGTACATGTTACACGGAGATAAACAATACATGGTGCTTCGATACAGCCACCTAAAACGCGTCATAAGCATCGATGCTTCCTTCATACAGTATCATGGTAAATCTGTTCTACCGGCTGTGGATAAGACAACTTTTATCTCCGCGTTTTAACATTAACCCATTTATTTCCAAACTGGGATTGCTCTTTTGAAAGTTGGCACTACGCCACTATGCGTCGTTCACGCCTTGTTTTAGTGTTGTCATAGTTGACCATGTTGGGCAGTTGTTTCACAGCTTTGATACATTTAATTGATATCCACTGTTGCTACTAAAAATACATGGCTATGGTTCAATCATTGACTTTTATAGCAAACTGTAGAACGCAAGTTTCGCTTATACAAAAAGGTGCATCTTATAGTAAAAAATTCGTTTAATTGAAATAAACGCAAACCAAAATCGGGTGCGGTAACCCAGTATTTGTTGCAAACATCATCTAAGAGGCCCCCTGAAATAAGTAAAACATCTTATAATTGCTAAAAATACTATTGATACCCCATTAATGGTCATTAGACAGTGTAACTGAACATTGCTCCAATAAGTCTGGGTAATAATGAATAATATAAGCCAACACAACATCAGTACCACCAATAACACTGTTCTAATTATATATTGCGTTTATTTGCATAATGATGTTACTAAAAAGGAAAATTAGAAAAATACACCGTTTTTAACTTTTACCATAATAAATTTATTTAATAAATAAATCATTTTTTATTTGCTCCACACTTCATTTTTTGTAATAACGTTTAGCACAAGTTAAATACTCTTTAACAGTATGTTTTCTTTCTTGATAGCTGTTTCATTAGTAGTTTTTATCTGTTTAATAAAAACGTTTATTACAACATCAACTACTGCTTCAATACTATTAGTACTAATTTTACATATTATATTTTGTATTGTATTTTTTAAATGTATTTACCATAAGTATATTGTTAAAAGTTTTTTAAAAATAAAATGCAATTGGCATTGCTGTCAATATTGCTACAATTAACTAAACTACGTAAATAAGTAAAGTTTCAAATTAAAATTGTTGCATTTATTGTAATCAACTTTTTCCCATCAGGCAATTTAGCTTTGTAACTTTTATTATTCAATAATATTATAACTACATAATACTGTTACTCAATAATAATAAAAATGACTTTTATAATCCAATTCATTTAGCTTATATTAGAATCCATACAATTACAACGTTTGTTATAGATATGCTAATTTGAGCTATTTTTATAAGTTATTTAATAATAATAATAATTAAATTGATATTAAACATTTGATTAAATCATTATTTCTATTTCTTTTCCTTCTTTGGTTACTTGGCCAGTATTGCATCATTTTATTACTATTGCTATAACAATGCCATTTTTTATTGAATCAAAAGCAAATCAAGCTTTGTGATAAAAACAATAACATTTATTAAGCTGTTACAATTGCTAGTGTATATTAAATAATTAAATGTGTACTTTATGCTTTTACTTGTACATATTTTGGTTTTACATTTGAGAATATAGCAACATCATTTGTAATATGTTTAGCAATAGATTTAATAGTATCATTGCCAGAATCATATGTACAACCATTAAAGTGCTTAATATTGTACTGGGTAATTTTTACTAGGCCAGTTTTCTGCTTTTTGGTAGTCAAAACAAACTGATATTTGTTGCTGGAATGGTCTTTATGGGGATAAATACGCTATAATTTTGCTGAATCACTATTTTCCCTCTTAAAACTGCAATTGTTAACAAGCTTAGACTTATCAACAGCGGCCCTCAGTTTTTCAATACTGTTAAATATAGCTTTTTAAATAATTTGGTAAACATTTGGTAGATTTTTCAAAACGGTGTATTTAATAAATAAAATCAAAAAACTATATTTTTTCTACTAAAATAGCTTTTAATAATATCACTCTATATATAAACTTTTACTATTGCTATTACACTAATCTACTGCACTATTGGTAACATAGCAATAAAATGTCACCATTATTTATGATCCATTAGTCGTACAATAAAAAGCCATTTATTTATTATATTTTTGTGCAAATATACCCATTTATTTAAAGTATGGCTTGTTAGCTTAAAAGAAACCACTGCTAATAATCTAACAATAAACCAGTTACTAATTACTGTAACATAATAGCTTAAGCGCACAGTACAAACGTTATAGAACTATATCATGGGAATATGCAAACAATCTATTAAAGCGTAATTTGGCGATATACCCATTCATCGCCATACTAATAAGTCTATGTGAACACAAAATCATTGACGCCATTTTAAATTTCATTTATGTTTATGCACAACAAGCAAAATAGCACTTGCGCGGCTAGTTTTTCTAAATCGCTGCCAATCACCGATGGGTGTTATACCCCACATACACATATAAACGGAACATCTACACACAGACGATCGATAACTCCGCTTCTTCTCAGATCAATAGGTGATCAGTCGACAGCATTGGCATAAAAAATGTCGACACGCTGTCAATTATAACTTTACGTGCGGAGCCTGACCATTTCTCAGGCTTTTGCAAACCAGCTAACAACAATCATAAGCCATTCTCATCTTATCGTTCAAGTCCGACAAGGCGCGTGACCTCTACGGACCTACGAGCTAAGTAATTATAGATCTAGTGTCCTTTTTCTTAGATGCACACGCACACACGCATCCGTTTACAGTAATACCAATGCATACTACTCTTCCCTTCCTCTCTTACTCTCAGGCAATCTAGTTATGACCACATTCAAAGTCATTGACATGTCGGAGCTGATAAGGGTCAGTACCAATTGGAGCAACTGCAGCTGCAGCTGGCTATGAAAGAGGCGTTGCGGTAAAAAAAACCTGCACTGCCTTAAATCTGCACAATGTCGGCCATTAGCAGTCAATTAGCGATGGGAAAATATCTCACGTGAATTATGCCCCACATCCATTAGCGATAGCTTTTAAACAATGTCAGCTTCTAAAGATCATTATTACTATAGACACTGGTATTCTAATATATTAATGGCTGTAATGACATTTTATTATTATCGATTTCAGTTCCGCCCCTAGTTTATGGCGCGAATTACGCAGCGGTTCGTGTGAACTAGCCAGAACACCGCAACTACTTGCGCCATTGCGCTACTGCAGTCTTGTCTATAAATGTACCTCCTGGCCGCCCATCGTCCTTCCGCTTCTTCTCTTCTACATCATCGGCGTCATCTATCTACTCGTTCACCCACTTGCTGCTCACCACTGCCACTTGTCACATTTATCTGTCATTAATCGTTTGCCTGTCCTCTCCCCTCGCCTCTCCTTCCTTCAAACTTTTCTAATTGTCTTTATTTGTTGATATCCATTCCACGATAGTTATTGTTTCGCCTGTTGACTGCCATTGGTGGACACCTTCCCCTTAAACCGGTATACGGAAGTTCCTTGCTTGAGCTGCAGCTGCACGACAATCCACGCGGTATACCGCTTTCGCCTAGCTATTCGTCATAGTCCGTCTCGTTGATTAATCAAGCCCAGCCTCTGGTGAGTAGAACAACAGTAGCCTTATCATGAACTTGCACTTGTGTACCATTGAATGAAAAACCGCCAGTTAAGAACGAATGTTTTACTGCATGGCATAAAATGTTGACCCGTTTTCGGCGCAATACTGGTTATGTTCTTGATCTTTTTGGCTTTTGCATTTCACACGAGTAAGCGAACAGGACTGTGTATAAGGGGAACAACGACTTCATAAAGGCCTTGGTGAACTGGTGTATCATTTTTTTACATTTAGTTCTTCAAAACGACCAATTCTATTTGCTTGCTCCCCCTTTAGTACTCCGTGCGCGCATCACATTTGCAACCTCCCAGTTATTTGACACTGCAACAACCTATCCTCCAGCAACTATTTATGTACTATTGCTGCAAACCCTTTTCTTTGCCATAATACCTATTTATCTTTTTATTACCCACCGAAGATACTACTGGCCACGACCATTTATAAATCTTTATAACGTACGTGTGTGCGTGTGTAGGCAAACAATAGCTCTCCTTGCCAAGTTTGTGGTGCCAAGGCACATTTTAATAGCCATTGATTTTATTAGTAACCATACTAACTTTAGTACTTAGAATTTTTATTTACCTTACAATCATTTACTTTAGTGCTAAAAAGGTTTATTAGCTGACACATTGGCTCCTTAATCAATCCATCACGCTATGACAAGTAAACAAGCGGCCGACCAGCATGCGCTGCAAATGGAATCTGGATCAACGGTGGTGCCTACGAGTGGCCATCATCAACCAACCTATGCCACCGTAGTACCAACGGCCAGAGACGATGACGAACACTCTGATGCTTCTTCTACGAACATTGTACTTCGTGTTATTAAACGCCACTACAGTGGTAATGAACTTAAACGAACAGATGCTCAAATTGAGCGTGAACGTACTTTTTTTGGCGGCTTTGCCTTTAATCGCTGGTTTTTGTTTCCGGCCGCCGTTCTTATTCAATTCTGTTGCGGCTCTCTCTACGCATGGAGCGTATTCAACAAACCAATCGACAAAGTCATCAACGGTAATCCCGCTGCCGATAAGGCACCTACCACTTTCTACATTGCCGTTGGCTGCTTTGGTGTTTCTGCCGCCGTTATGGGTCCATGGCTAGAACGCAACGGCCCACGTATGGGTGTACTACTTGGCGCCACTCTCTTTTTCATTGGCAATCTTTTGACTGCACTTGCTATCCACGTCAAGCATATGTGGCTGGTCTATGTAGGCTACGGTGTCATTGCCGGTTATGGCATTGGCTTGTCGTATATTTCACCAGTCTCTGCTTTACAGAAATGGTTCCCCGACCATCGTGGTATGGCTTCCGGCTTTGCTGTTTGCGGCTTCGGTGCCGGCTCCATTGCTATTGCCAAAATCCCTGACCCACTTTCTGCGTCAGTTGGCCTACCGCTGACTTTTGTCATTTTGGGCTCATGCTACTTTGTCCTTATGGTCTTCAGCGCCTATATCCTCCGTATTCCTCCGCCTGATTATAGCGTTAAAGGCATGACCTCTGATGGTGACAAGGCTAATGATGCAGCCATCCCCACCACGGATATGAAAGAGCACGGTGCCAACTACCACTCGGTTGCCATCAACGAACAAAAGGCCAACGAACCACCTACGCGCATTAAATTGACTCTTATTCAGAGCTTGACCAACCGTGAATTCTACATTCTTTACGTAGTCTTTTTTGCCAACTCTGTGTTCGGTCTTGTAGCCATTTCACGTCTTTCCAACATGATTACCGATTTGTTTGGCAAATCACCCGATGCCGCCTCAACTATTGTATCAATCAACGGCGGTCTTAACTTGGCCGGCCGCTTGGTCTTTGCTACTGTCTCCGATAAATTCGGCCGTAAAATCTGCTATGTTGTTATGCTTACGCTACAAACCATTGGCCTTATTCTATTGCCTATCTTCACGACACACCAAGTCTACCCGGCCTTCTTGGCAGTTGTGCTTATTATGACGGCTTGCTATGGCGGTGGCTTTGGCGTCATTCCCGCTTTTCTTACTGATATGTTTGGTAGCAAAAACATTGGTGCCTGCCATGGTGTCATTCTTACTGCTTGGGCCATTGCCGGTGTTGCTGGTGGTCTTATCTTCACACGTGTCTACCAGGATCAACTTCAAGCCTTTGGCGGCACTCACACCGTCAATGAGCCTCACGGATACAACATTAACTTTTACTGGATTTTGGCCATCTGCGCTCTTGGTTGGGTTGTTGTTATGTTCTCGCGCACTTCCATACGCGATCGTTTGTTCCCATCTATTAAGGGTGAGATCATTCGTGTTCGTCTATTTGGTCGTCTTCTTCGCATCAGCTCTTCAAATGGAATTGAACTTCTTAGCAAGGCTGAAGAAGATCGCATCTGGCGTGAACATTGGGCATCCAAATCTGGTTAAATCGTACAGTAGATATCAATAAAATAGTATTTCATTTATTGTAATAATAATAATAATAATAATAGTCATTAACTAATGTTTGATGTCAACAAACCGTTTAATGTTTAAAAAACAGTTTGCTATTTGGTTCAAAAGACTTTTAATCCATCCATTCATCTATGATGATGATGGCTATGATAGGTGGTTGTCCGATTAATCTAACTTGTTTTTTACTTGTAATGTTTGAACCACAAATAAACCATTTGTAACCAATCATTTGCTACAGTTCAGTGAAACTATTGAGTGAACAAGTATCAAGTTTGACACTCGCCTTTATTAGTCATTGCATATTCTTCTACAGAGCTAATCTGCACCAATGATCAGGCCAGCACAATAGCGCTTTGTTGCAACGGTTTTGATATTTGCTAAATGATAGTACAGTGTAACGACATTATATTAAAATAAAACACATTTTACTACCACGTGCATCAATCTATTAATATGTGGCTTGCAACATGTATTTATCAACGATGGTTTACAGCTTTAATCCATGTGCGTTACACAAACAGGTAATGTGCAGTAGAAAAAAATTTTGTAGGAATGGCAAATGCCGGGCGAACCAATCAATGGCTCCTTGCACCTACACGGACAAGTCACACACATATACATATCGCTCACTTCTACGACATGACGTGTCCGGGCAAGTTTAGCACCTTTCCTCCAGCTCTTTCCACCCAAACTTTTACCAAACAGTCCGTCTAGCCGGTATTCTTTTCGCTAGCAATATGAATACAGTATAATTTGCCAGTCGCAAGAGTTCTAGTCCATCGATTATTTACCTGGTCAAATTAAACGACTATTGAACATGCTATTGCTTTTAAACAAATTGCCCATCGATGATTTTCGACGTTTTATTTTGAATCTTGATGGATTGAGCGTGGTACGCCTTAGTTACTGCTGTCGCCAGCTAAGAGGCTACATTCTTTCTGATACACTGCTGTGGAAACAGCTCTACTATAGCCACTTTCTCGCCGGTTTACATGTCGCGAAAGAGCTTGACTTTCTATACTGGTGCGCACGACATCAGCTGCCGTCCATTGAATCGCATGACGGCCCGTCGATCCTTTTGAAATCGTTGGACTGGCACGGCGCCTATCGACAACGCGTATGCACAGAAAACAATTGGCGCTACGGCCATTCAAAACGTACGGTTTTGCCGCTACCTTCAACGCCAAACGAAGAAAACTGGACGATTAGTAGCCAATGCGCTACCGCCATTCTACTAAAATGTAGCAAATTGCACTCAAACCACTCTCCTTATTTTATTGCGGGTCTTGAAAGTACGCCCTATTCACCAAGTACGCAAGCCGCAATCAATCTAGCTGGCACGCCATCTTCAGCAACACTGAGCACACCAGCATTGGTGAAATTAAATAGCACACGCGAATGTTTAGCATCAACATTTGTAAACACAATTATGGACGATATGTTTATTGTTATGGTGAGCACATATCCTAAGCTGCATAATACTCGTCTTGAAGTTTGGCGTCGTAAAACGTACAAGCTAAACTTCGCACACACACTGCCCTATGGCTGTCGGCTCGAGTCAGTCAGTGGTAAATGGGCCTTATTACTTTGCATGGAGTATAATGCTGACAGTGTATTCAACGGTCAAATGATTATTTGGGACCTTGAGCTGAATAGGCAGCATATTAAGGCAATAGACGATCCATGGGATGGCGTATGCATCTTTCGGGCAACCGAGACGGCCGTGACCGTTTATGCTGCACGGTTAGACTCGGACAATCCAGAACTGATCACATGGACGTTTTACGAATTTTCGTCGGATGCAGAACCAAAACAATTACTGCAAAATTGTTTTACAACTGAGTTTGAGTTTTACGACTATATTGAACCTTCCCCGCTTGATGCGTCGCGTATACTGTTGCAAGAGGTTGACATACGCAACAATCGAAAGCTGCTTATTCACAATGTAATGCCAGATAATCCATCGAGACTGGAGCTCGATATGGTGGAGATTCCAGAGGAGCATGTTACAGCTGCTCTACTCTCGCAAGGTAGCTGCTCTAAGATAGGAGATCGGCTATTGGTGGAGAAACAGGATAGATTCACCTACAACAAAGCTATTTATTGGCCAAATGCCCTCGAGTGTCGGCATATCATCGGTAGCCTTTGTATCATTTATGAAAAGCAAGACGACGATAGTATTCGTATTGCTCTAGCTGATAATAATCTAGGCACGCGGTTGCGCTATCTTGACTCTTATTCATCAGATCACTTAAACGCCTTTCTTATGACATCCGCGGTAATCATTGACAATGACAAGTGTGAAGTCAATATTATTGATTACGGAGCCTTATAGCATTCGAAGTGATGGTCAACTGTTAAATACAACTCCTAACTCAAACATAGAATAAAAACAAAAAAAGGTATAAACACCATGTAGGTTCAGTCTTTTTATGTGATAAAATAACATAACATTTTCTTTTACATGCATTTTAATAATAACCTTTAGCCTTTATTATTGAAGGATGTAATTTATTGATATATATATATATGTGTGTGTGTGTGTATATATAAGCAATGCCAATTTGAATTGATACATACCAAGTTAAATCAGACTAAAATACTTTAGTATTGGCTAGCAAGTAGCGGACAATTCAAGCACATTGTTTCGGCTTTTAGCAATCAATATAATGTCATAGTAACATGAGTTTAATTACTTATAATCTGAGATGACAAAAAGATGAAAGTTTTGGTAGACCGCTTGCCATTATACTGAACATAATGTGTTTGTTTTTTACCACCATGGTATTATGATGCAATAGTGTACGATAGGTATTGTTTTAATAGATAATACCACGTTAAATCAAAGCTGAATAATCATGTACAGATTTTAACTACTTAATACATAATAAACTTATATTCTATATGTAAACTTTATATGCGATAACGACTCTAAATTACTAGAAAAAAGTATATTATATAAATATTTATTCTATTACACGTCACTATACCTAAATATATACTAGCTATATAGCTAGTAAACACATAAACATTGTATGTATATTAACTATCTGTATATCATTAACATTGCTATATTGAATCCTTTTTTATTAGCAACTTATTAGTCATTTAGCGTGGTTTAGGGGTCAAATGACTATATTTAACAACACTCGTGCATTTAAACTAGACATTTACTCTTTTGAACACGATGATGGATGGTGAATGACATCGGCTATCAAATATTCATCATCATAGATTCGTTATCCAATATACATATACTCTTTATTTACATAAACTATTCCAGTTTCCACACATACTGCTATTTATTATTTTATGCTATATTGTACAAATTATATTGTTTATATATTTTAAAAAATCTTACTTATATCATTCATTGCATTATATGTACTATAACCTTAATACTACTTATCATACTTTTATTGTACATTTATATCATTCTATATCATTTTATAATTGCCTAACCATGAACTACATAAATCTGCCGTTTTTGCCCTAGTTTTATTATCAATAAACTTGACTTATTTGTTTATTGCGCTTATTAAACTATATATACTTGGAATTTATAGCAAATATAATACCACCAACATATCATAATATAATATACAATATAATAAATACAGAATAGTAATGATATGGGTGGATAAATTGTATATGCATACTAAATACTAAACCTATAATAATAAGTATTTTGATAACTAATGACACTCACCGTCCAGCTTCATGCTCAATAAAACGAATCAGTAACTTGTTTGTGTAAGTATTAACAAATTTAGTCATTTAAATTTCAAACCATACTAGATTACTAACAAACTATTAAATTGTATGTTAGTGTGTACTTAATACCAATGATCGATACTGTTACTATAACTATGTAAAATATAACAGTATTCTTGCAATTGGTTGTAATCAACAACACGTGTCAATAACCATTATATATAGACTATTATCAATATTCTAATGCAATTAAATCAATTAAAGGGTCAATAAATTAGTTGATTGACTAGATTTAATAAACAGCAATTTATGTTTATTAAGAAATACACTATAATAATAATAATAATAATAACAATAATAATAATGCAATGTTTAACTGTCACTTTATACTGATTATGATTATGATTATATGTTTTTATATCTTTGGTGTTATTTACGTTGTCGTTTTCGACTTGAATCCTCTAAACTATTTGATGTATTTGTTCGCGGCTTTCTTCCTTTACTTGTTGGACACCAAACAATGTCAATTGACTGACCATGATTCATTCGAGTCAATCGATTACCCTGTGGAGTAAGGGCAGCATACCTAATACAGACACTATTAATTACCATTCATTATAGTTAAAAATTGTTTACTTACGATATAGTGCTATAAGCTGTAAAATGAAATGATTCCTTTAAATAGCCTTGTAATAGGGCAAATAGAATAATATGTTCACAATCCTATATATTAAACAATTAGTTGTTAAATAATAGACGATTACTAGCAACTTACCTCTATATTCCACTGCTTTCCTAATAGTTGTAGTTCATGATTAGATAGTGCCTGTTCAATATCTACACGCTTTCCACCACAACCACGCCATAGTTCAGCTAGTTTAAGAAATGTCACTCCTGTGCTATCATAACTCTTTTGCTCGCCTATAGTATTCGATGCTTCATTTGATGACTGAGCCAGTACTTTAACCAGCCGACATAGATCCTCAATCGCTTTCGTAATATTATGAGTAACACTATCGGTACGGGTACAGTTATCACAGTCACCACAATTAGCTTTAGTCGTCATCGTTGTAGTTGTAGTTGTTGTTATACGTGAGGTATTACCACCATTATCTATCATTAATGAATAGCGTTCAGGTGAAAAGTAGTGTTCAAATAAAACACGACGACATGTACGCATATCCTGTGCATATTTCAGTATAGTATAAACATTACGAATACCATGATGGTCTGCCACTACCATTGTGGTTAATCGACTGGCATCTTTAGGATGATAATAAAGAACACAATCAGCCACTTGTCCATCACGTCCAGCTCTTCCCGTCTCTTGATAATAGCCTTATAAATCAATTAACCAACCAATAGTTAGTTAGTTAATTAATTAGCACATATACTATAGTTACCATCGAGTGATTTGGACGGTGAATGGTGCAGTACATAACGAACATTAGGCTGGTCAATACCCATACCAAATGCAATAGTGGCCACTACAATAAGAATACGACCTACACGCCATGACTGATGCACTTTATTCTTCCATTCCTATTAACGATCAGTATAGTACTATAGTACTATAGTATAAACATTGATTACCTCAGTGAGATCAGCATGATAAACACCCGTTGCCAAATTATATTGAGCCAATCCTTCTGCCACTGACTGTGCTTCCCTCTTTGATAAACAGTAAATAATACCTCGTTGGCCCAAATGATGCTCACGAATCCATTCAGACATTGATCTAATTTGATCTATTAATGTTTTTGGTTTAGACAGTACATAATATCTTAAATTAGGCCCTATTCAATCCTATTAGTAAATGTAGAATATCAATTATAATAACCTACTTTCTAATGGGGCCTGGAAACACACTGTAGCATGTGATCCAATACGCTTTAATTGAAGAATATCCATTACGGCCTTCTTCACTTCAGGTGGACAAGTGGCCTATTTATAGCAATTGATTAAATAGTTAATTAAATAGTAATCAAATCACTTACCGTAAGGGCAAGTAAAGGTGTTTTAGGAAACATGGTCTATTATCGCCTATATAAATACGCTATTATAACAATATTACTATTAATAACTACCTTTAATATACCTAGTTTCTTGTAATCTGGTCTATAATCATGTCCTAGTTGTGAACAACAATGACACTCATCAATGACTAGTTGGGCCAATCGACCAGCCTGATAACATTTATCGAGTTGTTGAGTAAATCGTTTACTTTTAGCAATACGCTCTGGTGTCACATAGATAAGTGCATGTTGATTAGTTGCTTCACTCTTCTTGCCACTACCGACAAGGATATCACGTACACGGCGACTATCCTCGGGCGTAGATGAAGCAGTCAAGGCAACGGCAACAATGTTTGCTCTTTCCAGTGCAAATACTTGATCGTGCATCAATGCAATAAGCGGTGATATAACAAGTGTAACGCCTTGCTTTAATAAAGCAGGTAACTGATAACACAGCGATTTGCCACCGCCTAGAATACCCGTCAATAGATTGATATCAATATGCATATCTATAGATATAGATATAGATTACCTGTAGGCATAATTGCTAGTACATCCTTGTTGTGCATCACTGCATTCAGTACTGGTAACTGTGCTGGTCTATAACTTGTAATGCCCCAATGTTCTTGGGCTAGTAAGCGTAACTGCTTTGACCAGGAAAAGTCTTCTTGTGCCCAGTCTATGGTTGACGAGCTATTTAAATGCATATTATCCATATCATTAGCTTCAATGGCTTCGATATATGCTTCACTATCTTCAATAGTTGGATATGATTGATATTGAGCAATTAGTTGTTCTAATTCATGGCGTCGTTCTGTTAATTGCTCTATTTGCTGTTTAATCTGATCAAGTTCATGCATATACTCTTCTAGCATATAGTCATCGTTCTGTATATGCATATCTACTGGTCTATTGTTGTTATTGTTATTGCTATTAACATCGATACCATCTTCTTCACTATCTGAAGATACTCTAATAACTTTATGGTTTATATGACAGTCGTTGTTGTAACGCTTTAATGTAAGTGGTGAGTGTGGCACGGTTGGCTTATAGTCTATCCTGTTAAATAGTTCATTCTCATACTCTGTACTGAAATCTAGTAACACTTTGTCTTTATAACTATCGTTATCGATATCATAATCATTATTAGAACTCATATTGTTTGTTTGTTTGTTTGTTTGTTATTGATACGAGCAATAAACAAGGGAAAGTAAAAAGAGGAGAGAAATAGTACGTGGCTCTATTTATTGCTCACTTTCATTTTCTATCTCTCACACTCTATCTATCTCACTTGTCCACTATTTCTTTCTACTTGTCCATTCTTTTAACATCCAAGAACGTAACTGTTCTATTGATCACGGCTACTTGTTATTAAGTGCAGTATCTTGTTAATAGCTATTGATAGTCTTGGGGAAAGAAAGGAGCGTGTCTAGTTTACGGGATTCCACTTATATACTATCTATAGCAATGACTATGGCCAGTAAACCACCAGCACGTTCCTTAACTGATTGGCAAAATGACGTTATAAGCCGAGTACTTCAAGTTACGCTTAATGTAAGAATAAGAAGAATAGTAATAAGACGAATAGTAATAGTAAATAAACAACATTATTAACCTATATATATACATATGTATATCTATGTATATATAGGAAGCGAAAAGCACTACTCGTCCTGAATATACTTTATTAACTTCATTAGTAACTGAACTACAAGAAGAACAACAAGGTAACCATAACTCTATATAACATTCATAATATAATACGATGATTCATAATGATATCAGATAGTGTAACACCTATTACCATTCAGCTTGATATGTTTGATCGTGTTTTAGTGGCCCGATTATCAACGCCCATTAATGAACTTGCCCCTGGTACACCAACTATTGTATTTGACTATTTATTGGCATGTTGGCATCGATGTGTTGAAATAGGCAATGGATTACGTCAACGATCCAAGGTAGGATATTATATCTATACCAATAGACCGTCTATACTCATTGTCTATAGACATTTACACCAGATGTTCTACAAGAGAGATTACAGGTTATAGAAAAGTTACGACAATTAATTGTTTCTTATGCGGGTATTATTCTACAAATGCCTGATATGTTTCCTCAAACGGGCAAGTATGTATATAGATGGATGGTTATATAGTTATAGTTGTATATTAATGGTATTACATAGTATGGAGTCATTGGGACCGGGTATGTTAGTACCACGTCTAATTAATGAGGATGACATGTTATCGGATGAGTTTCTATCTGATCTATTTAAACGATTTGAATCTGATGGATTAGATGAGGTAAGTGCTATATATATATATATATATATATATATGACAGTAATTGATATTATGGTTATGGTATAGATACTTCATCCATTATTAATTGGATTGGGTGCTAAAGCGCGAGAACAAACTATATTGACAGACTATACATCACCTTTAAGAGTAAATAGACTATAGATCATAAATGGATAGATTAATTAATTATATTAATTAATATAAATTGTAATTGTTAGGTACTTATGAGATTAATTGAACATAAACCATTCTTGGTAACTGTAAGGGTTATTATTAATAATAGATCTATAATAGATTAATGATTAATATGAATATTATATAGTTACATACATTAATAATTGGAATCCTAAAGGTCTTCCTGCTCGTACTATTGAAGTAGCCACACTACTTGGACCATTCTTTCGACTTTCTATATTCTCAACCGATGTACCCGATCTAGGTAATGCTTATTTCAAGCATGCTTATAGTCAACCAGGTAGTGATTTTATGGGCAGTGTTAATTCATTACGTGGGGTTATTCAACACTATCGAGTATGTATTTTTATATGTTTATATATGTAGATTGATTAATGGCAATTATTATTGTAATTATAAATAGTATACATTGGTCGAGTTGACCAATCAATTGGTTCGAGTCAATGCAGATTCACGACAAGATACATTGCGTTATCTGGCCAATGTAGTTGAGGCAAATCATAAACGGGCTCGTATGCAAGTAGATCCACGAACAGTTTCCTCTGATGGATTTATGACCAATTTAAACTTTGTATTAATTGCTTTGTGCGAACCATTTATGGATATCAAATACACCAAGGTAAGTAATAATAGATAAGTATAATACTATACATATATATATATATAAATTATTATGGCTATTAATGATATAATCAGATTAATCGAATAGATACTGATTATTATCGCAAACCAGGGGCACTGTTAAATATTGATGAAGAAACAAAGATAAATGCTAGTAAAGAAGAGACAGATGCATACTTTGATGTTACTCTAGATGGATCTAGTGGTAAATAAGCATAGATAAATATATATATATATACAATTAATATTAATAATAATGGATAGAGCCTAATTTTATATCTCATTCCTTCTATCTTACGGCTGCTTATATGCATTATGGTCTACGTCGATGCTTTGCAGTTTATGAAAAAATAATTAGATCAATGAGTGATTTAAATCAACAAATTGAACAAATTAAAGATCAATCAGCCACTGCATCTGATGTAAGTAATAGTAAGCAGTATAAGCTTATTCAATGGTTTATAATAATAATAATAATAATAATATGGTTATTATTATCTATTAGATAACGATGCGTAATGCACACGAGGCAATGCTTGCTAGAGCCACTGTAAGTAATAATTATAATTAATATATATATATATATATATCAATATATCAATATATCAATATATTAATTATTATATTATAGGCCAATATGGATCAAATGGCTGCCCACAAGTATACATTGGATGCAGCATTACTTGATCCATCTGTACTTCAACGACAATTACGTTATACTTCACTTATGATGACTTGGCTTGTACGTTTAGTGGATCCACAGCATGCATATCCACACGAATCTATTAAGTAGGTGTTGTGGTGGTGGTTAAATTGTCATTTCTAATGGATGATACTAGATTGCCATTACCGGATACTGCACCTGAAGCCTTTCGTATGTTACCTGAATACTTTATTGAAGATATAGCCGAGTTGTATCTATTTATTCTAAAGTAAGTATTTAAATTGACACTACTAGTGATACATCTACTTATTCGATATAGATACAATCCACAAATATTGGCGGAAGTCATTCTTGATGATTTGGTGGTATTTGCCGTTACTTTCCTTTCTATGTCGTCTTACGTAAAGAATCCGTATTTAAAGGCGAAATTGACTGAGGTTAGTAGTTGGTATTCTAATAGATGTGGCTGATTATAACTATTTATTGACTATATAGGTACTGGCATATATGGGCTATTCATTCCGAGGAGAGCCATCCGGTGGTTTAGCGACCATTCTTTGTACTCATCCACTGGCTATTGAGAATTTAATGCCCACTATGATGAAATTCTATATAGGTATTGCTCGTCTATTGCTTATAAATATAATGGATACTGATTGTATTGATTGATAGAGGTGGAACGGACGGGTCTATCGTCTCAGTTCTATGACAAGTTTAATATTCGTTACAACATTTCACAAATTGTTAAGCGTTTGTGGCAAGATGAGCGACATCGAGAACGTCTTCGTCGAGAAAGCCAGTAAGATTTGATATAGCTATTAATCGTAATGGCCTATTAATATTTCTATTTAATAGGAATACCGAATTCTTTGTACAATTTGTCAATCTACTAATGAACGACACGACCTATTTGCTTGATGAGGCACTATCGAAATTGGCCGAGATTAGAAATATTCAAAACGAAATGGCCGATACCACCGCATGGGAACAACCACTACAGTAAATATAAATATAAATATAAATATACATAGACGGGTATTAATATATATATATATATATATATATTGGTAGGAACATCGACAAGAACGAGCATCTGTTCTAGAGCAAGATGAACGACAAGCCCGTTCCTATATTGGATTGGCTAAAGAAACCGTCGATATGATCCGGTATATGACACAAGAAGTACCAGGTCCATTTGTGGCACCTGAAGTGGTTGATCGATTGGCAGCTATGCTTAACTACAATCTAAACACTTGGTCGGTCCTAAATGTACCGATTTAAAGGTAAAAGATCCGAAAAAGTATGGATTTGAACCGCGTGTTCTATTATCCGATATTATTGCTATCTATTTGAATTTACACCGCACGGAATTTGTTGAAGCGGTGGCCCGAGAAGGGCGCAGTTATCGTCCCGAACGAGTAATGAAAGCGATTAGTATTTTGTCAAAATATGGTTTAAAACCAGAATCAGAGATTGAACAGTTACAAAAATTCTTAAATGAAGTTGAAACTTGTCGACAAGCAAATATAAATGAAGATGATTTACTAGCCGATGCACCCGACGAGTTTTTAGGTAATAATTTACATAAGAAAGTTAATTAGTTAAGGTTATTTATTTAATTATTTAATTAGATCCAATTACGTATACATTAATGCGTGATCCAGTTATATTACCAACAAGTGGTATTACCATGGACCGATCGGCTATTAAATCTCATTTACTAAGTACACCATTGGATCCGTTTAACCGTAAACCATTAACGGTGGAGATGTTGGAACCAAGTAAGTAGATGTAATAGCAATAACACAGCACTTATCTTTAATACTATTTAGACGAAGAACTAAAGATGAAAATCAATGCATTCATTGTAGAACGCCGTGCTGCATCGAAATAAATAAAGATTTACCTTTTTCATTTAATTATAAACAATGTACATCTATTACAGTACTAATAATAGTAATGATCCCATGTTTATATTTAGTAACGACAATCTAATATCTATATCAATTTATACACTTTGTTATATGTTATAAAATACAATTATTATATTACAGTGATTTTAATAATAACCATACTACACTATTCTCCTTTATACGTTTGACTTGTTTAACCGTCTCTTTCTTTCATTGTTTCATTATTATGATCCACTTACTATTTATGTCAATGATCGACATACACAGTGTTTATAATGTGATGCATAGTCTTTAACTAGTTTAGTACACTGTAAAGCCATTAATATACACGTGGATCATAAGCCATCATACTATGAATATTTGACACACCTACAAGTGTATTATACATTTAAAAATAGTAGTTTCTAGCTATTTAAAGCGCAATTCTCTATAATAATAACAATAATATATGAATCGATAGGCATATGCATATTCTCTAACAAGTTTTATAATCTGCAGCATCAAGGTTGAATCAGTGGCAAGAACAAGCCTTTGTTACAACAATATAAAAGTGTAACAACAATTACCGCTATACATTATCTATATTTCCTTCTTTCTACTTATTACTTGTTTGACATCTCTCATTCTTTAATCATTCCTTCAGTACTTACTATTATGCACTTACTATCTGTGTCAACAACATTATTTGCAGTAATAATGGTAGTCATTGCGCTAATGAGCACCATACAAGTTGGTTGTAGTGCTAACGCATTACCAGTCAATAGTTTAACACGCCGCGATACCGTTAATATACCCGAGAATAACGGTACAAATGACATGGCAGAGCTCATTTAACGTATGTCCAAGTGTATTATACGCCAATTTAATTTGTTCAATTACCAAGTAGAAGCCTATCTCCGCATAATAATAATAATAATACTATATAATATATAATATATAATATAACTAATAAAGCAATTCAGTTATATTCAGCGTAATATCCATTAAAGGTTTATATTCAATTAATTAATGATTCTATAATTTACAACTTTTTACTTTTAGTTTATTAACATTAACTTACCGTATTTTAGTCTAATTAATGTTGATTATTATTATTATTATTATTATTGTAATAAATATAATGTATTTACTATTACTTTTAGCTTATTAGCTTTAACTTACCGTATATTATTTACTACTTACTATTTATTATTAATTGTTATAAATATGTTATATTTACTATTACTTTATATATAATACTTTTTTATATTGAATAATCTATACTTATTACGTACATCTGATACTATTTCAATTCAATCTGCCCATTCAAGTTATTATAGTTGAGATTGTGATTTACCTTGCACGTCATTTGCATTATAGTATGACGTGCGAAGGAGGGCTCGTTCTCGTCACGCCCAATTAAATAATACACAAATACATACACAAATACAAGAGTATATAGTTAATTAAAGGCGTGTGCACGCTTATCTGTGGTTTTATTCCAATAGTGCATAGCAATACACGGAATAGTGGGCATGGCCATGACTGCTACTGCTACTAGTACTGCTGCTGCCATCGCCAAGCTTCACTCGCAACACGTTTACTCTTCGTCATCTTCGTCATCCTCCTCATCTTCCTGGGAGGCGATGTTGAAGTAGCGCAACTCGTAGGTGGTGCGGTCAGTGGCAATGACACGGAGCCAGTCACGGAGCTGGTTCTTCTTCAAGAACTTCTTGACAAGGTACTTGATGTAGCGCTTGGGGAAGACGCGTTGGGTCGAGTTAAGTGTGATCTTGGCACCCTGGCGGGCGATCGTGAGGACTTCGCCAAAGTTACCGGTACGGCCAGAGACCTTGACGCGATCGTGCAAGAACTTCTCGAAAGCGGCAACGTCAAAGAGCTTGTCATCAGCTGGAGCTGAGCAGTCGATGACAACCTTGACTGGGGTCTTCTTGACCTTCTTGGTCTTTTGCTACAGTATAAAGGTAAGTATATGAATCTAGCACTGCAATTAAATGC
>JAHLTZ010000120.1:0-25425 GCA_025786725.1 Syncephalis fuscata
TATATGCTTATTGGATTTGGTTAGCGATTAAATAAGCGCATCTGGAATGACATGGCTAACATTATATAATGATAATAGGCTTTTTGAGTGACAGTAGTGCTGATTCTAATATTTATTTGCTGGATACGCAAGATTGGCAGTACACAACGCAATACTCTAGTGATGCAGGTGCAGGTAGTATCGTTGATCCAGGATCGAGTGGATTGTCGTCTGGTGCTATTGCAGCCATTGTTGGTGGTAGTGTAGTTATACTTGCACTGTCAGTGTTAGCAGCAGTCATTGTTCTTCGCCGTCGTCGACAAATGCGAGAGAAAAATCAGCGTGCACCTTATAGCGATCCTTCTGGCGCAAAGTCCAATGCGCCGGCACCATCATGGCAGTCTCGACCAAACAGTGGGCCAGGAAATGCCACTAATACAGCGGCAGAAGCCATGACTGATGCCGGTAGACCAACATCTGGACCAAGTGTGTCATTTGCGACAACAGCAGGGGCAATTGCTGGTACTAGTGCCGGTGCCGGTCTAGCCTATGCAGCACAGAATAATAGTGCCCCAAAGGCTGCATCACCAAATAGTATGCGCTACTCTACTGACTATCCCAATTCAATGGCCAGCCAGGATAATGCTACATCTGCACCAATTCCGAGTAATGCACCGCTGCCATCTGGATTAACTAGTACCAACAGTAGTGATTGGACATTGGCACCACAACGTCCTGTATCGCCACCGGTTGCTCCAAAAACTACTAGCGGTAATCGTTACTCTAATGTGTCGAGTATTGATGGTGGCCTATCACCTGTGCCCGTTAGTAAAGGCAAATCGCCGTTTGATTCATACGGCAGCGCACGACCTGATTCTGACATCATGGCCGGTACTCAGTTTAAACGAGATCATGGTTCATCATTACTTGGTCCTAACTCATCCAATGGTCAGCTTAATCGTGAGTCCTGGCTTACTAACGATAGCTACACGGCCAATGAAAGCAGTGGACAAGCCAGTGGCCGTCTTCAAGCCATTGCTCACTCGCCTACGTTCCGTGCTTCTTACTCGATCCAAGAAGAGGCAAATACCATGGCAAATGCCACGGCAAATACCACCCTAAGCGACGAACAACGAGAAGCCGAATTAGAAGCACTGGCCAACGAACGTAGCGTCTACATCACGACTGGACCCAAACAAGCACTACGTGTTGCCAATCCAGACTCGGATTCTGAGTAGATATATTTATCTATATATGCAATTATTATTGTCAATATCATTATCCATAACAGCAAAAGTCTTTAAGATATATAAATATTTAACTTTTAAGCTATATTTATTATAAACATATAGTGTTATTAAAACGAATTTATTATTTATTATGATATAGCTGTGGTGTATAAAGGTCGCGCTACGATATCTAGTTGCAATCGGGTACATGCATTTCGTCGTCTTTACAAAGCGCGGCGAGTAAACGCCACTACTCGATGCAGTGAACGATAGAGTGAAATGCAACGACGGCTCCCGTATCGGGCAACATTCTCGTCACGGCACGAAGATATAAAAAAAGTTAATTAATTATAGATAGGCCAGATTAGATTATTGCATAGTGTTTATTTGCTCTAAACCAAAATATATGGGATTTCCTTATAAAAACTGCCAGTTTAAAACTATGCATTCTCACGCCGTATTAATCAGATTAAAAAAAGAAAGAAAGTTTCATTATAGCTGCTTGTTTCTTTGCACGCCACCACTCGTCGACTATTGAATTCTGTCGTCTCAGCTTTCTATCAACGCCCACCCGCCCACACACACACACACATATATATATTAGCATTTATTAGGAAGCATGGCGTCGTTTTACGATGAAATAGAAATCGAAGATATGGAGTTTGATGAGGAAAATGAACTTTATCACTATCCATGTCCTTGCGGCGATCGTTTTGAAATTACAAAGGAGGAACTGATGGATGGCGAGGAAATTGCTCGCTGTCCAAGTTGCTCGCTTATCATTCGTGTAGTATACGACCCGGTAAGTGCTACAGTAACATATAAACATGCCAATCTACTAACCAACTTGAACTATATTACGGCTACTGTCCATCATTTAGGACGACTTTGATGGCGACGACGGCGAAACTGTGTCACTTGCTGAAGCAATTGCCGTCTAAATAGCACCGGCACACAACACAACTCATTGCCTGTATCAACGCCACTCTACGCGCTACTTCTATAGTGTTGCATAGTTTTATCTGTTATTCGTTTAATAAAACTAAAAGACTTTACTAAAACAACACTACACCAGTAACTACTATTAATCACGTGATGGTGTCTGGTCAGTGCTACTTGTTTGTGTCCTTGCGTGTTGTTGTAGCCACCGCTGCTATTACCGCCGCTTAAGACGTAATCGGCCCACGCTGCTACCTTTTCCTTTCTATTTTCTTACGCTGTCGTCGTTGCTGCGGTGATTGCAGCCTCACTAGCTGACCAAACTGCCTTGTCGCTCTCCAAATTCCCAGTAACTTATATATCCTCTTTCCTATTACGCCATGTCGGACGACGAACGACAAGATGAATTTTTAAGCGATCTTGAAGATGATGGTGATTTCCAGCCGCTAGAGCCTAGTCTGCGCAACGTACTTGACCAGGAATCGCTTCAGTGGATTTTCGTCGGTGGTAAGGGCGGTGTTGGTAAGACGACAAGTAGGCAAGTATTCAATGATCCGTGACTATTTATCGACTGGATAAACTGACGAGCGAGTGTTGTATGTGTACATACAGTTGTAGTCTGGCCGTACAGCTAGCCAAAGTACGCCCAAGTGTACTGCTTATTTCCACGGATCCAGCCCATAATTTATCCGATGCATTTGGACAAAAATTTGGTAAAGATCCCTTGTTGGTTAATGGTTTTGAGAACTTGTATGCTATGGTAGGCTATATAATAATGCTAAAACTCGCTGTAGTAATATCAATTGCGTTGCAATTTAATAGGAAATTGACCCAACTGGCACAATTCAGGAAATGCTTGATTCGTGTAAGTAGCGGCTAAGCAGCGAATAGTGTCAAGTGTGGCACCATTTGACATCTGTCACATTAATAGCTAATATACATATCATGACTAGCGGAAGGCGGTGCCATGAGTGCTATGATGCAGGATCTAGCCTTTGCCATCCCAGGTGTAGATGAGGCTATGGGTTTTGCCGAAGTGATGAAGTAAGTTATAGGTGTAATTCAAATAAAACCAGCTATATTGATGAAATGGTCTTTTAATCCTGCTTGTAACTTGATAGATTAGTAAAATCGATGGAATACTCGGTTATTGTATTTGATACTGCTCCCACTGGCCACACACTTCGTTTTCTTTCTTTTCCCGCTGTATTGGAAAAGGCATTGGCCAAAGTATCCCAGCTGAGTGGACGTTTTGGACCAATGCTCCAGCAGGTAAATAAACCTGGAATTTAAACAACCTATATGACTAATTAGCCAATTAATAATGAACAATTTAGATGAGTGGCATGATGGGCTTAAATCCACAGGAGGATATGTTTGGCAAACTTGAAGGCATGCGTGCAGTAATTACAGAAGTCAACAATCAATTCAAAGATCCAGTAAGTTGAATAAAATTAATCTAATAATTATACATAAATATTGATATATTAATTTGCAATTTTAGGATAAAACAACATTTATTTGTGTTTGTATCTCAGAATTCTTGTCACTTTACGAAACAGAACGTATGATTCAAGAGCTGACCACTTACGGTATCGATACACACAATATTATTGTGAATCAGCTGTTATTCCCTCGAAAAGGTATAAATCAACACAGCTTTATTAGCAATAGTAGCACATTAATACATTTACTAATGATAATAATGATAAATAGATACCAACTGTGAACAATGTACGGTGCGACATAAAATGCAAGCTAAATATCTAGAACAGATTTATGACTTGTATGAAGATTTCCATATAATCCGACTACCGCTTTTAACCAAAGAAGTGCGTGGTGTGGAGGATATTTCTGAATTTTCTGAAATGCTCATGGTGCCATTTGAACCAAAAGATTAACCATAGCCAGTTGTTGCGTAATATGAATAAATGAAGGATATTGAAAGATGTACAAAATCATTGCATTACTAAATCAAAATTACTATTTAAAATGAGAATAGTTGAAAAATATACCATTAAAAATACATTCTGTATTTACCACATGGCTACATCTATTTACCGTTTTATAGACATCTTTATATAGAGATGATTGCGTGTTCAAATGGATTTTTTTATTAAAACTGGTATTCAAATAGATTACCACGCGATGGAGTGAAATAAAAATGCTGTAATTAGCACAATTCCCATCGTCATCTATTTTTTAATAGTCCGACTAGCAAATATCTCCGCTAATATTCCGTTTTAGTTTTGTATTTTCTTGTTAAATAGACGCCACTGATAGTCATTTTCTATTCTAAAATTCCAATTTTGCAATTCAATTTAGATACCATCTATCATCATCTTTTTATCAGTTAAAACTACACATTAATTATAAGATAGATCAGGCTATGATTAAGTTCGTACTATGTGCCATCAGCATTATTGCTGGTATAACGAATGTTTATGCAAATCCCGCAGGATTTAGAGCTGGAAGTAAGTGATACTATGCTATTTATTATTATTATTATTTATTAACGCTATTTAATCTAGATCACGTTGAAGTTCGGCTGTTTATGGATACGCCTATTGGCGATAAAGATACTTATGGACAGACAGGTCTTACTCTTATTGAGGTACTTGGTCAAAAAGATAGTCTGATGGTGGCAAAAGCAAGCTACATTCAAGAATCAGTGACTAAGCTGGCTATTCTTAAGTGTACCAATGTGCCTATAGCCATTTATAACGAGCTTTTAGCCTATAACATGCTTAGAGATGCGCCATCTAGACCAAATACAGGTAGCACAGATGGAAGCCAATACATTGCCCAACTTTATCACGACTTTCCACATAATGGTGGCCACTGTATGGTTCTTTCATATGGAGGATCGGAAACCATTGATGCCTACGTCAGCTCATTAGATCCATTTGTTAAAGGAAGAAAGATTAAGAAGCTGTTTGACAAGATTGTGCGTGCTGTTGCCTATTTGCACCATATTGGTATATCCCATGGTGATCTTAGTAGTAGAAATATTCTTGTGCCCATTGCAACTACCGCTAAAGAGGATCGTGATATTATGATTATTGATTTTGATATTTCACAGCCTCTTTTATTTGATAGTAATCATAATGAAATTCCCTCAAAATCTCGCCCAGGTGCCTTGCAGTTCCTGGCTCCAGAGTGGTATTTATATCCTACGATTAAACAACAAAAACGTGATACATTTGCCATTGGTGCTGTATTGCATCATCTGCTTGCGGGCCAATACTTTTACACACACATGATGACACAAAATGTTCATTTTCGTCAGCAAATAGCGGAAATCCAACATGGTTTAAAAAATGGAGTAAATCCCATGCTGCCATTTATGCTTGAAATCCCCAATAATCCTGAACTACAAAGATTAAAAGAGATCATGTTTGCACTAACAACCTATGTAGTATCAAAGAGAAAAATACCAGAGGACCTGTTATTTGATGCTAACTGGGAATAACACGCCAATACTACAAATAAAAAAGCTTTATTTGTTACAGATTTAAGATAAATAGCCGATTAAATAGACTATAGTTTATTAATATTAGTAATATTGATGGGAATTAATAGAAAACACTTTGATGCAAGCATAGTGGTAAAAAGATCGATAATCTTGATAATGATGATGGTGATGGTGCAACAAATGAGTTAGCAAAGGTAATGTAATTATAATTCAAACTATTTTATTTTACTACTTAGCGCTATTCTATTTTTCTTCTTGTTGCGGTGATAACATATCAAATCTTTTTATTCATTAAGTTTATATAACGGTCACTAATGTCTGGCACATCAACACCAGTATGGACACCCGACGCGTGGACCAGCTGTCCAATTAAGCAAGATGTCCAATACAAAGATCAGGAAGCGTTGAAGAAGTCATTGAAGAAACTTGAACGATTGCCGCCGCTAGTTAGCGCTGGAGAAGTAAGTGTCGACTAGTACGCGATACAGCAAGTTGCTAACATGTTTACACGTATCAATAACTGCTGCTATATGATAGATTGAACGACTACGTAATCAACTACGCGATGTTGCTTTAGGCAAAGCATTCCTACTACAAGGAGGCGATTGTGCCGAGCTTTTTGACTATTGCTCACAAGTAAGTTTATTGTTGCTGTTTTTATTCTGTTTTTCTGTGTTACCGACAATATATGAATGAATTAATAATCAAAATATTATGATAGGATCCTATTGAGAATAAATTAAAAGTATTGTTGCAAATGAGTCTTGTACTTGTTTGGGGTGCGCGTTTACCTGTCGTGAGAATTGCTCGTATGGCCGGACAGGTATGTCAATGGCAATATAGCCAGCTATAACAATAACAGAATGATATTAAATGGATATGTTATTTAGTATGCAAAGCCTCGTTCATCGCCTACGGAAATGTATGAGGGCAAGGAAATACCATCATTTCGGTAAGATGATTCTAGTAACTGGAATGATTGTGCTAATATTGTTTAATAGTGGTGATAACGTTAACGGATTTGATCCTGAAGATCGTGAGCCAAATCCTGAGCGTCTTGTTAGGTAATTAATATGGATTACATAATTATTGGTGTTTAGTTAATTAACGGTATTTTTATAGTGCCTATTTTCATTCAGCAGCCACGATGAACTACATCCGGGCCATTCTTAATGGTAAGTCACAACAATTTATACAACATTGCTGATTAATTGTACTAAACGTCATTTATTATTAATATTTTAATAATAATAATAATAGCCGGATTTGCTGGTAAGTAAATTAATTATTGTAAACCATTATGTTAATTAGCATCATCAATAGATTTGCATCATCCTTCGGCGTGGGATTTAAAGCACGTTCGTTCATCGGCTGTCCGTGAAGAGTATCAATCACTTGTAAACCGTATGGTGGATGCTATGGACTTCATGCGTACTATTGGTGCTGATACACATAACTCATCGGCCACACCACAAGGAGCCTCGGTATTAAACACAGTGGATCTATTTGTATCTCACGAGGCACTATTACTTGAATATGAGCAAACGCTGACCCGTCAATTGCAAGTGCCAAGTATTAAAAGGGAGGCTAGCCAGCCAAACTGGTACAATACAGGCGCGCATTTTGTATGGATTGGCGATCGTACACGTCAAGTTGATGGTGCTCATATCAACTACTGTTCGGGCATTCGGAATCCAATTGGTATTAAAATTGGTCCTACAACAAAGGCAGATGAACTAGTGGCATTACTGAACAAAGTGGATCCACGTAAAGAGCCTGGTCGTGTTACTTTAATCACACGTTATGGTGCTGATAAAGTAAGTGGTTTAAAAGTAAGTTTGAAAAGTGAGCCTAACAGATGAACTAGATTGAAAACTATTTGCCAAACCATATTAAAGCGGTACAAGCATCGGGCCACATCGTAGTCTGGTCATGCGATCCGATGCATGGCAAGTAAGTAGTGCTTATGCCAATATATCAAAAATAGTTTATTGATCGTGGTTATTTTATTTATTGTACATTTACTTAGCACGGAGCAATCGGAATGTGGAGTAAAAACCCGTTCCTTTACGAATATCATTGGCGTAAGTGCTATTCTATAATAAGCAATTGATGAATAGTAAAGCTAATTTATTTAATGACAGGAATTGAGCCGAGCAATTCGTATTCATGATTCATGCGGCAGCCGACTAAATGGTGTTCATCTTGAACTGACTGGTGATAGTGTAACAGGTAAAATATTAACTGCAATTAATTTTCAAAATGATTAATACTTAATTCAACAATTAGAATGCATTGGTGGCTCACAGCAACTTGGCCATCAAGATCTGGCGACCAACTACCAGACATTCTGTGATCCACGGCTTAACTACGAACAAAGTATGGACATTGCTTTTCTTATTGCAAAACATTATGAGCAGGAACGCCGTGGTGTTCCTGGTCTTTAGTTCGTAATAAGGCTTAATGTTTTTGGAATAGATGGGCAGGTTGCATAGCACGCCTGATTTTTTTCAATAATATCAAATAATAAAAAGATTTCTGTCTCTAAAATACTTGTTTTTTACTCGACTACTGTTCTTGTGGTTTACTTGGAATAAAGCCTTAAAGGTGAAATATTAGTATTGTTGTCCATATACATATATATATCATCGTATTTATTTTAGTTTATTTCAAAAGAATTCGTTATTAGTATAGCAATTTGTAGAAATAGCAACTAATTGAACACTACAGTACTGTAAATATTGATTGTTCTACCACATTATGACCAGTAGTATCAATAATTTTATTGTTATGTCTATGTTTTTCTTATATTTAACCATTTACAAAACCATATTGCCATTTGTTTTAATAAACAATCTACAATACTTATATAAATTGCATTCTTGACCAATACTTAAACTATGACATGATCTTTATTTGGCGTTGTTACTTGTAACATGTAACCACTGTCCCTAAACATATCATTACACCACAATATTTGATTACTAGTGTTGCTGTCTAATTACTAACTAATCGATTGGTAAATATTAAAACTATTAGTAAATTTATTAATTGGCACTTTTGTCGTTAATATTGACCAATTAATTAATAATAAAAATTAGCTAACTAATAAATATATTGATCCTTGATATTACATATAGCTACAGTGTGTATATAATATACAATAATGTGCATTGCTATGTTTTTGGCTAAATATGCTATGAATAGTGCACTAGTTAGCTATATTGCTTATTTTATTAGCATTAATGATGGTATGTATTAAATATTACCAGTATTAATGGTAGGTCATTTATTTATATGCCATAAATGCTGTTTACTATGCAGTCAATGTTAATTTTTGTTTTGGATAACTATAGTCGACATTTAAAAATTTATCAAAAGTAATCCATATATTTATAACTATTTTTAGTTACAATAATGGCTTATTCTTAATCAATTATTATACAAAACATCAGCTTAGTTATTTATAATTAGAATAATCGTGTAGGCATCTCTATTGATTCATAATAGATATAATCAATTATAGTTGTTTTGTTTACACGAATGTTTAGTTTTAATTAACTATGGCCATTACTTAAATATCTATTTGTTTTTATAGTCAAAATAAATGTATAAACGTTTTTCATCAATGCAAAATAAACACAAGTGTTATAAAATTGCACTATTTGTTATTTGTAATATATACGATCATCATAAAAATGTAATATTTTTTATTTTAATAGTTACGATCGCAGCAGGAATACCTTATTTCTATTTATAATATCTTGAAATGCTTATAAAATGCTAGTTTAGAATCTTAAATGTAAAACCATTGTAGTAATGCTATAAAAGTATACAGTAATACTAAAAAAATATTTTATTGTAACTAAGTGGTAAAAATCAATAGTATTTGGATTAGAAGCCAATACTAACCATTTGAATAATAAAGCATTATTAAGATTATGTATAACTTTACGTGTAGTGAAGTAAATTAACTGATATTTGGCACAACTATGTATATAGCATATATATTGCTATTGGCAAAGTATACCGCTATTATATTGAATGATGGTGTAAAGGTTGCGATAGTACACTAATAAATGTGCAAAAATAGCAGTTTTTTACGGATTATAGCTCGTATAACTAAAATACAGCAAAATGATTGCTGGATTCGAGTTCTCCATGCTTGGCTGTATCGTTTGGTATGATTTATAGAACAGTGATTTTTGCAACAAAAGTTAGTCAAAAATGCAGTTTACGTATAAGCTGGTTAAAATTCATGATTTTACAATTTAATATTGAAATTTAAATCTAAACTAAGTAAATTCGAAGCAATCTACAGTGTTAAAACAAACGCAATAGCAACTTACTATACAAATATTGATGTACATTAGCAGTTTATGCCATATATCTACATATAACATGAATTTTAACCAGCTTATACGTAAACTGCATTTTTGACTAACTTTTGTTGCAAAAATCACTGTTCTATAAATCATACCAAACGATACAGCCAAGCATGGAGAACTCGAATCCAGCAATCATTTTGCTGTATTTTAGTTATACGAGCTATAATCCGTAAAAAACTGCTATTTTTGCACATTTATTAGTGTACTATCGCAACCTTTACACCATCATTCAATATAATAGCGGTATACTTTGCCAATAGCAATATATATGCTATATACATAGTTGTGCCAAATATCAGTTAATTTACTTCACTACACGTAAAGTTATACATAATCTTAATAATGCTTTATTATTCAAATGGTTAGTATTGGCTTCTAATCCAAATACTATTGACTTTTACCACTTAGTTACATTTTTTAAAACTGGTGTTAATCATTATATTTATTAAATAAAAGATATTAAAGAATAAAGAGTAAAATATGGTTAATAATTAGAACCAGGTTACAGAGTGTGGTCAAAGTAATCGAGTGATAAAAGTTTAATTACATTGATTGCCAAATATGGTGATCAAACTAATTACCCATAATAATATTACGTGCTTTTACCATTTTATAGCAATACTTATAATCGACACGTGAGTAAGCACCTGGCCCTCTTGACTCTCAATAACGACGTCGATCAATTACTAGTCTTACCAGCAATTTAGGTTTTTTGTAAGAGATTTTATAATTACCACCAACCATACAACTTATAGTGCAAATATTATTTATTTAATAAATCGAATTGTTTTATACTAATCGATAAAAGGAAAAGAATGAACAATAAATATGAGTTTTTTTTATTAAGTTCATTTACTATAAAATGACATTAGTATTTATTGTTTTTTAATAAGTATTATTATATCTTGGTTTAAATTCACTTTTTCTGTTGAATTTTGAGTCTTTTTTGTTATTCTAGTCTAACAATGATTGTTAGACTGGACTGACACGTTTGTTAGCCAACTTTACATTAGTCATTTATTTACTTCCATTATACTCTTTAATAAGCAATTAATAATACTTTGTTTAGGACTCAAGAAAACTATTATCAAATACTAGTGAGTTATATTATAAATCATTCGAGATTGATGTAGCATTGTTTATCTGTTCATTATTCTGCTTCTAGCAGAAGAGTGACAATATTTAACTAATAGTAAAAATAATGTATAATAATACTGCAATACAAGCTAAGTGGTTTAAATCGCGCATTACAATATTCTATAAATACAATAAATAAAATATAGCTAATAAAATGCCGAAATCCTATAGCGATTCGGTTATGGTCAACATGATCGGCCAAATACGTTGTATGGATATTATTCCTATTTATACACAGCGAAGCTTGATGGCCAACTACCAGATATTTTGTAATTCATGTTTCAACTACGAATAGATCATGGGCATTATTTTTTTATTGCAAAGCATTATGAACAGTAACGATTTGATACTTTTGGCCTTTAGTTCGCAAAAGGCTTAATGTTTCAAAATTGCCGGTTGCGTAACTTACCGGCACGGGCCCTCTCCAATAGTATTAACGGTATTGTATAAACGTGTGTTGCACGTGCCAATATCATTTATTTCTGGTCATATGAAAATTATTACTAGCACGAGAGCTTTTTATGATCATAAAAAGGGTATTGTTGCGCACATCAAGTCATTTTACTTGTGATTACACGCCATTTTTAATATTACCATTTTACTACTTTTTGTTATTCAACTACTACTACTACTACTACTGCTGTTACTCTTATATTATCGTTACTATCGACATAAACTCGTGTATTCGTTCGATTAAAGATGCGTTTTATTGCTACAAGTTATTCTATGCTGCTGGTGGCATTGCTGCAAGCAAACGCAAATCCTATTGTCAATTCTAAAATCGGCACGGCTCTGCCTGTGCATGCCATTCATTTTACTTCACGCCGTCTGCTGTCTACAACTAAAAATGATCATGATTCTCGGTTAACATTATCTCCACAGTCTGTCCGATTCACTGTCCGCTCGTTGCCTGTGACTGTAAAATCTTTAGGACTACCTCCAATTCAACAACCGCCACCACCACAGCCAGACTTGCCGGCAAATGTTAAAGCCACAGCAGTGTACAACTCGATTGCTTCGGTGTTTGACTCCACAATCAAATATACGTCGATAGTGGATCACATGGCCGAAATAACAGCAAAAGCCGTGTGTAACACTATACAATTAGGCAGTAGCCGTCCTAATCTACCCGCATCTATGACGCAATACATCCGCGACGTCTGTAATACCGTAGCTAATACTTTGCCAAAATCGTTGGCAAATTCGGTCGCACTCGTCACCGGCCAAACAACCTACAATCTTTTAAAGCCCAAGACCGCTACCAATGACTGGCCAGGTCCTCAGCAATTGACGAAATCTTTGCCTACTAGTGAAGCGCATTATACTGTATCATTTTTCCTTCGCTGGACTATTGGCCAACAGGCACGAAATACCGTTAACCACGTGCTGAAACAAATTGTTCAAACGTGGCCATTTAGCCATTACGACAATCTAAGACCTGTTAATTGCGGCCTAATGAACAACATCGATTGTCAGTGGCTACGAACTACGATGGATAGCAAGCTGACTATGGTTCAGCAATCGCTGCAGCGGAGTATCGATAGTATATTAACACCGCATTTGGAGAAGTTTAAAAACGACGCCAGTGATGCCGTCAGTAGTGCTTTGTCCGACTAACTCCAGCTAGACAGCTACAATCTCATTTCTGATAATCACATGTGATGCGCATTAATAAATGATTAGATTATTGTTCATGTGATATTGTAAATGTGTATCTTCAAGTAATACAACAACATCCGCGTGTTTCCCTTTTAGGCAGCATCCGCTTTTGCTTTTTTTTGTCATTCCGATACCCCGCTCAACTTAAAATGGAGTCTGAAAACGAAATGTACAAGGAGCCATTTATTCGTTACACGATTCTTTACGTTTGCCGCACTAACTCTTTTTCTAAACGACGCTGGTCACCGTTCAGTTTTACTAAGTTAAACTACAGTTATGATGAAAACATGGCACATTATAGCTATTTTTATGCTTACTACACAGAATTTTTTAGCTGTATTGGTTTATTCTACTCTTAGTATCCAGTCTGCTGTTGATGCTGCTTCTGCTGATGTTAAAAAATTCAATATGGAACCTATTTTACCAAAGCCAAACGAACCTATTTTGCCAAAGCCAAACTATAGTAGCCAATTTAAAAATCTGGTCAACACAGGCAAATACTTGCCAACAAGAGCATTAGGTTACTCTCGTGACAAGTATAACTCTGCAGTCCAAGGCGTGCTGGATTCAATTCGACCGCTGCTTATCGCAGAAATTCCCTCTTCGCTTGGTATTTCAAAACAGTATATTGCTAATATGCTTCTAAAAAACTTTGGGCAAATATTGGCCCGTTTACTGGATGTGGCACCGATGGGGACAATGCCGGAAAACTATAGACCAAAGCGACTAGGCTCAGTAATATCCGATGCCGTTTTACCATTTGTCGGTATACCAGGCAATATTAAACCAAGTAAGAAAATGCCTGGTGAATTTCCTCCTCCCCAATTACCGCCTCGACCAAATGGTCACCCAACACAAGCATCTAGCAATCAAATAAGCACAAATGCACCGCAATCTTTTATTTCAAACCTATCAAATTCTTTCAAAACAGTTTTTGGTATACCTGCAAATACCGCTACTAGTGATAAAATGCCAGGCAGCTTACCACCACCAAAACTACCGTCACGCCTTGCTGAAACAAACGTGCAAAACGCACAAGGTGCTAAGGATCAACAAAAAGCACCAGTACAAAATGAGCATGCTACAGAAACTTCAAGCAGCATGCCTGGAGGATGGGTAGAAGGCCCTCGGCTTTATCGTCGCAACTTTCTAGATCAAGTCAAGACCAAAGTATTGTCGCTGATCCACAAAATTGTTTCCACTGACGCTGAACAAATTATTACTTTGTGTAATGAAAAGTTTGATAGTGTTATGACCGATTTTCTGGCTACCAATATTCTTGCACATATGAAAGAAAGACTTACATGGGCTCCTGATAAACGACTTCCCAATCCAATGATATTGGCAAGGCTAGACAATAATGCGGAGGTACAGGAAATACAAAAAACACAAGGAAATTTGGATCAAAATGCAAACGGCCAAGGAGAATCTACTCAACAAACGCAAATAGCATTAGGTAAACGTAAAACACTTTTACGAAACTTAATCATGCGCTCAGTTGATTCTATTTTCTTTCAACTGGATCCTGATATTAAGTCTATTGTCAAAAAAACCACTAACAATGCAATGGAAGTATTTCCTTGGTTAATATACAACGTTGTATTAGATACCATAGAGAAATATACGGGTATTTGCAAAGGATTTAAACGACCAGATCTTGGCAACTACGCTAACCAAGCAATGGATATCGGAAGCAATGTATTAAAATGGTCGGGCAAAATAATAGTCCAATTGTACCATAGTTCAGGTCTTGCAAGCTCTGACAACAAGACTTTTCAAACTATCCGCCAGCTTGCCATCGACAATCCGAATGTGTGTGGTTTGATACGGCAACACCTAGGTAACACTTATAAGCTACTCAATTTCATGATAATTGTGCAATTTGAATCAGTAATCAATTTGTTATCCAAGGAAATGCATGTGCTCACGGTCAAGGTGCTTAAAATGAATGTACTTCGTAAAGTTCATGTATTTCTACCCATATTCCCTGATCAGTTTTAATGTTTTCTATTTATTATTGTTCATTTATAAAAAATAAATATGTATTTTTATACGAATAGTTCTAATACTTTATTCTAAGTTTTATAGTCGCAATCTATTGTTATTCCTCCGGTGAAATAAAACACTGATAGTTATGTGAGATAAAAAAGTCGTGATAATTATTGTTTTTGTCCAATGCAATAATATAGTTTGCACTTTGCGTATACTCTATTGCTAAACAATCAATCAAGTAAAACTTTTTACTGTCTTTAGCACTGGCTGTGCATCCTAACATGGCATTTCTCCATTTTGTTGTCATAAATAGTTTTTCTTTTCCTTCGAGTATTACAGATTTTCCAATCGAATGCCTTCGACTCATCAAGCTAGCACATGGGTTTGACTTTTGTGATATACTTGGATCAAGTACTATTGCTGCAGAAGCTTGGTCAGTATTGTAAAGCTGAAGCAAAAGAGCACAGCTCATGACAAGAATGCTGCTAAGACGATTCATATTTCTAGCAGTGATAATATTCGTAATAATGGTTTAAAAATGAACAGGTTAAAAATGAGCAAATTTTTTTTGTAAAGCTATATATATATACATTCCAACAAATCCATATTAATTAGATGTTATTTTTTACAATCACGCCCAATTTATTTAAGCCGATGACGATTTGAATTGAATTAATTAGGTTGTGTGCTTTACCACTATAACCTTTTATGGCAAAGAGCACGCTAAAGCACGTGTCGGCCATACAAATTGCAACTTGTCAAAAAAAGAAATTATAGAGCACATCAATTATTCTTTTGAACAATCTATTCAAAATTGTATATTCGTGCTGCAACGTGTTTGAATATCAAATCAAGCAGCAATAGTTACACAATGACCTTACAATGATTGAAATAAAGCTAGAATGCAACTAATTTCATGGTTCAAAATACTGGGTACATTAAGTGAGTAATAAATGTTAGACTCTAGTATATTGCCACAAATTCAATTTATTCACACAATCACTATTCAAATATGTATACGTACAAAAGATAAACTCCGTCAAATTCTAAATTTAGCAAACGATATACAATAAATAATTATTTTGTAGAGCTTAATGATCGACTTGGGCTATACATAATTGGAATTACCAATGTGGTAAAAATTGCACGTTGATGCGCCTTCTAATTCCAGCAGATTCAAAGTATTATTGAACAGTACAAAACGATTCAATAAAAACACATTTATTCTCTTTTATCTTATCTTTCCATATTGTCGTCGTCAGCAACGTTTGCAATCCTATATATTGCATAAGTACCCATACTGTCCTAACAACAAACATCATTCTACACATTATTTCGTTGCGTCTTAGTGCATGCCTGTACTGAGTTGCTTTTAAACTATTCTAAAGAGATTTAGGATAATGCTCAATTTTAACTTTAGTTTATTTCTATGTATTTTTGTTTTTGTATTCTTTATCGTCTATGCTGTTGATGCCAGTTCGGACTATACCGAGCAACAAGCTGCTTCAGCTACAGCACATCATATCAAATCATGCACTGCTTTTGAACCCAATCCCAATATGTTGCCAAATAAATATCATCGGCTTTATCCACGATTTACAGGCCCACGCCAAAAATACAATCAAATGGTTGGACGTAATCTAGAACCCGCTCGGCCACATCTGGTAAAGCTGTGCCTACAAGGCCTCAAGTCTGCCAAAAGATCTATCATTAAGAAAGTTCCGGAACTATTAAAGCTGATTCTCATCGATGTGTTAAATGTTACTCCACGCTCCAAGGCGTTGAATAAACCTAAAAAAGAGAATAAGGTTAAAGAAGCATTCAGAAGACAAAAAAGTAAACTAAAGGAAGCATTTTCAAGTATGAGAGAACATAAAGACAGCGAGGGAGAACAACCTGGGACAAGTGACCAAAGCGAAATCGCTTTACCAAATACAATAGGAGGATCAAGTATTAAATCTGGATCAAGCAAGAGAGAATCGCTACAATCTGCTGATAAAGCGTCCACGGTAATGCAATCAACCATATATCCCATCTTGATCACAGTGATATCCAAATCTATCAATTTATTTCTTGGACGGCTGCAAGAAGATACCACTCAGTCGATAGCTGATAATGCTGCAGAATTAATTCTGTATCGCATTTATCTTAAACTAAGCTGGTCACCGCAAACAGCTGTTCCTAATGCCGTTGTCGTTACTAATCTAGACTCTGGCCCCGAAGCACGCCGCCTGGAACAGCTGCGTGCAGCCATGAGGTCTGGTACGGCTGTTGCAGTTGATATTGAGCGTCGTTCTGAACCTGGCCCGTCAATACCACTAAGTGATTTAAACACTCATGACCAGCAAACTACAGTACCCGACCAGACCCGTGCAGCGGCTCCTGTGAGCGGTATACGTGGTGCAATACGAAAAATAGTCGACAAAGCACTAGACAAACTAATGAATTGGCTTTACAAAGATATCGATATAATTATTGATGGCACATTTCGCGCATCAGTTGAAGATATTCTAAGAACAGTACATTCAGGAGTCATGGACATTACTGAGGATCATCTTACGTTTTGTGAACGTATCATCAGACCCTCTTATACTCTAAAATGGACTAAACAAATGATCGGTATGGGCTTTAAAATCATGAGCTGGCCAGGCGAAAAGGTGCTTGATTGGTGGGAGAGCTATAGAAAGCTTGCCACCGATAGCACAGCAGCAACATCAATCGCCAAAGAGCAAGTTGATTCCGCCTATACGTGCAGCCAAGTCAACAGTTGGATGGGTACCATATCCACCAATCTGCAGTCTTCCATGTCCTACCAGCTGAATAAGGTTTTGGATGGCATTATTGCAGACGTTCAACGAAAGGCGCGCAAAAGTTCTCGACGCTTTTTTGAGCGTAAAATCCATGTGTTTATTCCTGTTTTTCCCGAGCGTTTCTCTGGATAAATACACAGGTATGGATTCAAGGACTATGCTATTCTTAAGTAGTTTACAACACTAAATATTTTATTCAATTGCTTCAAGCCCTCCACGCACCTTTAACCACATTTACGCATAAATTGTGTAATTAATAATGACATTCCAATTGACAAAATAAAACAATTAATAAACAATATTTGCGTGAAAATAGAAGCAAAAAGATAGCTAATTTTATTTTTTAATAAAGCTAATCAGCTATATAGCTAATGGCTATGTAGATGAAAATTGGTGTCGAGAATATGAATAAAAAGTATTCATTGTGAATGTAAAAAAGCGAAAAGAACCGAATAATTTGTAGCACCGCATTTGGTAATACAAATCTGTAATACTCAATCGCAACGTTTTAGTTTAGCCATAAAGCGACACAACTAGAGGCGACTGTTTCAAAAACACAATAGTCCAATGTTTGATTCACGTGTACGTTACTGTTTACATACAGATTATATCACATTGGCATTTACTAATGATGGGTCCTGCTGCGACTAGTAAACATTTAGACACGTATTCTGTATATCTCGAGGTAACTACATCGCGATTTACGTCGACACAGTGTTTTATACACAGGAAACTGGCAAAAGTGCCTATTAGTTTCATTTTCCAAACAGCAAATCATCATTATTACTAAATTTAGTAATTATTATTTCATGGAGTTGGCAAAGATTGGAACGCTGTTGTATGTTGTCAAAAAGGCATTTTTAGAAACAAATTCATGTGCTTTATAGAACAGAAAAGAAATAAATACAACAATCGCCTGAACGACTATCAAATAGCTCATTATACCTACATTTGAAGCGCCGTCATCACGTTATCTCCAGTCACTATTCACTTCTTCCAAAAAATCACCAAAACAAGTTATTGCTTTGCTAATAATATCTTTTTATCGTTAAAATACGACGTACTATTTTACACACACAAGCTGTGTTTTACATATTAGTTAAACTAATATGAAGCTTACATCTCATATTGCCTATTTGGCTGCTTTTTCGGTCATTCTAATTTTCACACTAGCATTGCCTGTTTACTCTATCGACACAAGCAGTGTTGCAAAATTAAATGGAAAAGAATCTCAGGAACTGCCTGTAAAGCGACTGGATCGCCGCGGCTTCATCTCAAGATTGCTAAATAGACCACGTACCAAATATAACCAAATGATTGAACAGCTGGTAGAGCGCATCCGCAATCCACTTACGAATCAAATATTCAATTCGGTGAATGATTTTAGCATTAAACTTTCAAACCAACTTCCTAGCGCATTGCAAGGTATACTTACGACAACACTAGTTGCAAGTCCAGGGTCTGCTTCTGCAACTACACCAGTTGCACCTACTCCAAAGTCTGTGCCACAAAAGCCAGCCGTCCAACCAAACACACCAGTGGTACCACCGGTTCAAGGTTTTAGAAGACTGTGGTCCCGCGGGGTGTCGTCTATGCCTGGTGCATGGCCTGAATCGCCTGTCGATAGCAGTCCTATTCCAGATACAACAGTCCCCAGTAGTGCTGATTCAGCAGGAAAGCCACCAAAAATCAATGCGCAGCCAAATACTTCTAACGCACCCCAAATAAAGCCAAGCGATTCGTCCGCTGCAGGAAGTGTATTATCAAGCAAACAAAGAATATATAACACATTAAATGGCGTACTTGGTAAAATCATTAATCCTGTAGTTTCACGCTGGCTTGAAGAAGTAAAGACATTTGTAACCAAGCATGTTTCAACCAATATTCTTATCCGTTTGAAGCAACGTCTTTCTTGGAAAACATCAAGCGAAGCACCAGAGGCTGTCGTTGTTTCTGGCCTTGATAATAGCCAGGATGGACGCGCGCTGGAAGCCGTCAAAGCCGAACTGAATGGTCAAACGCCAGTTACTCAGCCACCAAATCAGCATCGCATGCGTCGTGCCGATACTCAATTACCAGGAGCAGCGAATGGAAGCGCCACTTCTCAAACACAAGCCAAAAGCTCACGTATCCGTAGTATTTTGGGCGGTATTGCCAATCGCTCTTTGTCCAAGGTCGCTTATGGATTAAACCCGATGTCAACGCCATTACTGAAGGTGTTATTCGCTCAGCCTTAGAGGATATGTATGCCGCACTCTACAACAGTATTATTGGTGCTATTAAGACAATTACAACTTGCTTACAGCTTCCAGAAATACAATTTGTGCGCAAACTTGCTAGTAATGTAGTGGAAACTGGCACTGCGGCAATTATGTGGCCTGGTGAGAAACTGGCCGAGTGGCGACGCAGACAATTAGGAGCCACCATCAGTCCTGTAGTCGTGCAAAGTGTTAAGCAAGATATGGCCAATGTACCTGATACTTGTAGCAGCATTGCTATGCAAATGAACCAACACAAACAAGATATTTTAGCAAAATACATAATATTGTTGACCAGTTGTGCCCAGCTTAATTAAAGTGGTACAGCACATTACCAACACCAATGTATGTAAGACGTTTGCCACGCAGATTAACACTGTTATACCAGTATTTCCTGAAAAACTTCCCGCGTAATAGACATTTTAATAAATATTGATATGATCTAATAGCATTTTGCTATATAAAATTAAGATTTTTAAACTGCATTATCATTAGTTGCAATTATTATGCAAACAACAATATGTAACAAACCGTTGTATTGTAAACGTGTACTATTATTGGGGACAAATACTAATTAAATTATGTAGAGGTTTTACCAAACGTTTTTTGTTAGACTAAATCGTTACTAAATATACACAGATTGATAAGTATTATTTTATGCATGTCATTTTATTTTACAATTAAATACACAGAACAATATATACATATATAGTATTAAATAAAATAGTATCAATTTAAGCATGTAATCCACAGTGGGTCAAATGCCTGGCGATAATCATATTAAAGCACAAAATAGCAATTATTTTAATTAAACAAATATATTAACAAAAAACACCGTCGTCGGCAACTTCAAAAACAAACGAATCGCCCGTAACTTTACCATGCCGTGTAAGTAAACGTGCTTCAAACTGTGTACATGACAATAACATTCCCATAGAGCTTGGCACCTCGTCAGACGATAGAAGCGATTCAATAGTTTCAGTAGTATTTGTACTTGTAGTTGTGCGTTCAAGAAGAAATAACCAAGTAACGGGTATATCACGCCACCATCCAGGCCAAGCATCCATAGCGCTAACCAATCTAAATGAATCACCACGCGTTGGCGTTAGACTGTTTCCATAGCCAAGCCGTCGTTTAACCCAACGACGACTACTAGCAAATACGGCTAAGCTCCAATCAGTGGCAAGTCGTTTAAATTGGTCACGTATGGCCCGCGTCTCAACTGATTGCTCACCACCACCTGATCCAGCGGCCGTTTTGTCACGCCAATAAAACGCATTCACCGGATCAACTAAAAGTGCGCCATAATCAAGCGCAGTTTCTTGACGTAATCGATGTGGTAAGTCGTGCAATAATGCAAGCAGCTGTCCCGGCCCATTAACGCGACTCACCAAAATGTGATCCAGTGTTTTTTGAATAAATTCTTGACGTGCGCCTTTATAATCAACTAAATTATCGTAAGTATTTTCGTTATTGTTAGAAGTTGCTGTTATTAGTTCGGCGACTTCAAGACAGCGATCAAAATGCTGTCCTGCCAACAATTCGACACGACGCAAATCAAATTCTTGATGCATATCTATAAATATAGCCCCTTGGCCTCGACCGCCTATCTCGATAGCTTGCAAGTTAGACGTTGCTGTTGCTGTTGCTTCTTTAGCATTAGCGTCTAGCGGTGACTTTATGGCAACTGCGAATGTAGCCGGTAAAGCATAGACCAAGGCAATAAATAACAGCAGTTGAGATTTACCGGAATCTGGGCCGCCATGAAATAATAACACAGGAAATGGGATGCTTTGTTCCTGTTCATGGCTATCTGGCGCAGTATCGGCCAGTAATCGTGCCAGTAGCTGATCTAGCATTGGCAAATGCAAGGGCAACAAGCAATCTTTCCAGGTATGTACACGCGAGTATATATCAAGTGCCGATTCATCTGAAATTGCCGTTAGTAGCTCATTAACCGACATTGAATATGAAAATTGAAATAAAATACGTAGAAATGGTAGTGATTTACTACTTTGACGACTAGCAATTGATTGTTTGATATAAAGCATAGATTACAGACAATAGATTGATAGAATGAAATGGTTCATTATTTTAATTATTTCAAACATTTTCAGACTGATTACAGATAAAAATATTTATCAGAATGTACGTTAGAAACACACAATAGTCGGTAGGAGCCCATTTAATTTAGTAAGGTATAGTAATAATTGGTAAATTAAAATGCCAGGTTTTAAGTATAGATTAGTAGAATGTATTGCAAAAATGCACTGTAATAATCTATTACAAACGCCGGCATCAGTCATAGTACTAGACCAGAAAAGTAGGGCAAAGATGAGAAGAACAATATAACACTGTACAAATATTAATACTTGGAAAAATACTAACGGTTGAAATTGCTCAAGTGGTAGAAAAAAGCAAAGACGATCGATGGAGAGGTAGCAATAAATATAGCCGACCCAGTCATCTTGTGGCTATATTCTGTCAAAGTCATTGTATACTTTGTTTTACTATAGATCTGCAGTGGCCTATAACAAAAAACAAAGTATACAACGAGATTTCAACAACATATATTCAACGTAACACACAAATAAGTCAAAATGAATTTACTATGCTAATAAAGTCAAAATGATCGAAGTGAAGAAAGTGATTTGCAAAAAAGGTTAGATTACAAAAGAGCAATGCAAGTACATAGTGTAAATAGTGTTTGTACTTGACTAGTAGTCAGTCAACTACTGATACTATTTAGATGGTATATATGGAGTGTACAAATATATACAATGGATATATGCTGTCAAGTGTAAAGAAAAAGAAAAGGAAATGTGATGACGTAGATTGTGAGATTTGAGCCTGTCAGTCAATATTTATAAACAAAAGAGTTTGACTTATTAATAAATGGAGTGTAAATAATAAAAGTCGATCTACCCAACATGTCTCTACATCATAGAACAGATTAATAGTAAATGAATAAAGGTTATTTAACACAAAAAACACTCATTATTATAAAATATGTTCATCAATATAATAGCGAATGTATTAAAAAATAGACGTTTTATTATTTTAAACTCGTGTGGTCATAAAACACGCTTATTATTAAATTCGTTTGTTGCAAATTATTATTGCAATAATATTCATAAATTGATATTCTTAATTGCCGCTTGGTGATTTGAGAGATAAGCTCTAATACAATACTGCCCAATGTGCCGCAGGTCATGAATACCAAGCTAACTTGGCATATGACTCTGGGCCGCCACATTTCAGAGAATGCTCGGAAAGGCGGCAATACCGATGGAGGAAAGCGGGGCGATGCTATTGTTGAAGGCATAGGTGACGCCAGAGGCGATTCCATGCCATTAGCCGACTGGCCGTTATGGCCATACCAAGAAAGTGTGCGACGAATCGAGTCCATACTTTGACGTATATTGGAACGAATGTTATTACTATTGGAGAACAATTCGGTGGGCGACAATGCTGGCCTATACAAATGCTGCGCACTCGGTATAGTCTTTAAATCATTCATCGATTTTGCGTGTGGACGACGAATCTCTGTTGGCGATAACATGCCATCCCCACTGGGGATGAAGGCCGACATTGCTTCCGCCAACTCTCTTTGGCTGAGGTTATGCACTTCAGGGGCAGAAGTGCGTCGATCCCGTGTTCTAACAGCAGCATCAGCAGCAGTAGTAGCTGTTGAGGAATGCAGTATAGTTTCTTCCATATTACGCTCAACAGTCATGTCCCAGTCTGGTAGCGTTTGCGGTGATGTTGGCACTGACAAATGATGGCTTGATACAGGTGAGACAATGTTGAACGTAAGTCCATCGCCGCCGCTGCCATTATTCTTCAATGGTACAGAGGATGGTTGATGGTTTGCTTTGTTTTCCGCATTTGAATCATTGCTGCTTAATGACTCAATGTCAGCTGGTGTAATCGACGTATTGGACAATATAACTGCTGAATGTCCATTATCCTCCAATAAAGTGATCTTTGGTGTTGGTGGCATATCCGGCATATCTTCGCCAGCTTCGTCAACCTCTAACGGAGTCGGCAATAAATTAGACGCCATTGGATTGTTAAGTGATAAACGTGCTGGTATCTTCTTTGTTTTTGGAAGATGAGCAGGTGGTGCAAGTTCTGAATCAGGACAGTTATTGATCTGTACAGTGGGTATTTTTACTGCATTTATGTTAGTTACATGAATAGCTAGTGTTATTATTTCAACTTACTTGAAGATGGTCGATGTACTGGACGCACTGATTTAAATCGTCGGTACAATAGATACATTACAAATGGTAGAATAAAATTGACAGCTGATGTAAAGAATAGACTGGCCAAGTTCATTAATGTCATAATTAGATCGCCACTTTGGAATGGAATGGCCACAATCCATGGCAAAACACCTGATAGAAAACCGGCCATAGCTAAACGGGAATAGGTGTGCATTAGTATTAAGCGAAACTATTGATGAATAGTATACTAACCTGGTCGAACTAATTCAGCATGGATTAAATTGTAGCGCACTACAATAGTAAATACTGGAATTGAAGTAATCAGCACAGCAATGGGGAATACATAGGATGAGATACGGATAAACATATTATTGGGCAAAGCAGCTTCTAGAGCGCTTAGAATATCGCCTTGAGCTGGCAAATCTATGGCCATTGATCCTATAAATAAACAATTAGTATCATATACATATATATTGTTAAATGTATTACCAAGTACACCGAGCAGGATATAAAGTACAGTCGAAATACCAATTGACCACCAAATAGACTTTTTAGTTGATACTGTTGATTTCTACAAGATATAATAAAGGTTAATGCTTAGTATGGCTATTAATATACAAATATATTTTTTATTACCTTAGAATTAATCCAGGATGGCACAGTAGTGATAAATGCATAATTGAACAGTACAGTGCCTATCACTTGACCAAGATTTGAAGTGACCGCTGGTAGTCGTTCTGCAGATAGACCAAGTTCGCAGAAAGTGACCATCCAACCAACAGTAATGACAATAAGACCACCCATGGATACTGATTGTTTACTGGTTAGTATATGAAACGTTATAGCTATTCTGTCACTTACGGATTTGAACAATGGCATTATCAACAAGACGTAAAAAGCCCAATGGACCCACAATGCCTACAGCAATCTAAAGTAAATAAACAAATAGATTAATATTAGTACAGTTTATACATATAATTTAATTCAATTACCAGTAATCCAAAGGTGAAAAGCATATAAGCATCATTAAACGGTGAAGCATTGGCTGAAACAGTTTCGCCCATAGTTTGCATATCAACGCACAGCCATTGAACTTTTGGATAAATAGAAAGGCCACAGGTACGGCCAGCCAATGTAAGAATCATTCGATCCATACTCTGTAATAAAGTTAGTATCTTCTATTGTATTGATGGTCTATACACTCACCTGGATCGATAGAATGATGGAAGCAACATTAACGGTTTGTAGTGACAAGAATAGCCATATGTGTAGGGGTATACGCCACCGTTTGCTGAGAAAGGATTCGGCCAGCGATCCAAATTCAATTTGT
>JAHLTZ010000121.1:0-25290 GCA_025786725.1 Syncephalis fuscata
GTGGCAGAACGGTGAATGTGGTGGCAGAACGGTGGACTGATGGTGGCAGAACGGTGAAATGGTGGTGGCAGAACGGTGGACTGATGGTGGCAGAACGGTGAAATGGTGGCAGAACGGTGGACTGATGGTGGCAGAACGCTAAAATGGTGGTGGCAGAACGGTGGACTGGTGATGGCAGAACAGCGGTATTCCACCATCTCACCGTTTTGCCAGTTCACCGTCCTGCCACTACCATTCTGCCATTCCGCCATTCTGCCTTGACAGTCTCTGACTATCGACTATCAGTCTACATTTAAAGCATTTGCCGTTTCTTTGAAGCTACAGGTAAGCATTGTTATGTTTTATTAAATATGTATTATTGTGCGGACAAAGACGGTGTAGCACAAATAGCCATGTACGCTTTTATAATCGGCTGTTTACTATGGTAAGACAACTGGCGCTGCTATGTAATAAATACTTGCTTATTTTTACTTCAAACTACTTACCATTTAATCAACTGTTATTTTTACATAGATATTTAGGTATGCAGTGTTAGTGTTGCTGTTTGCATTCATGCACTGTGTTTTGTTTTCAAATAATACTAGCTTTTAACAAGATCACAAGTCTTCTTCCTTGCCGTGTTATAATATGGAATAATATAGATTCAAATGAATGGTCAAATAAAGTGTAAAATAATGGCAATAAAGGTATAGTATGCGTATTGCACAAGCAATCAAGTAAAATATACAAACAATACGGCGAGTAACAAATAAACGAGTTTTATCAATAAGACATGATGAGTATAGTTTAGAATAGAATTAATGGATAAAATAATAGTGAAGATATACATAGACGATTAGGTAAGTACAATAAATTGAACCTATAGCAATAAAGCTAGCGGCAATAAAATACCTGCTGTAAATGGGTTGTGCTTATTATATGACGATCGATATATGACTTAATAAATACAGAATAGTAATGATATGGGTGGATAGAAGGCATATGCATACTAAATACTAAATCTATAATGACGAGTATTTTAATGGCTAATGCCATCCACCACACAGTTTCATGCCCAATAGATTGGATGTTGTTAAATTTAGCCATTTATCTTTCAAATCATACTAGATCATTAGCAAATTGTTTAATATTATTATACTAGGCTTAACACAATCAAACCAATCAAACGAACCACTATTGCTATTATTAAAATGACCAGTGTGGGTGTAGCTTTATAGAATGTAACTATTTTTAGTATACTAGCAGTATAGTACAATTCAAATAATTGAATGGCATAACAAAGCTACTAGACACTATACTAATGTTGATTTATAGCATATTTATTTAGTTAAAGGATGCTAAATGTTAAAGCGTTTATAAAAAAGTAGCTGTATTTGCTACTACCTATAATCACGTTAGGCATGGCATTACAATGGGAATCAGCACTATGATATAAGCATCATGTCAAATAGTTGACCTCCATATACACACACATTCAACGATACAAGAAGGCAACAGCAATGGCAATGTATATCAGCGAGTATAAGTACGACAACCACCGCTCGTTATAGTTGCAATGTTGGTGGTAATATTCAACTGACATCAGCGGCGATCAATGTCAATACACGCCAGCAAGCTGCACATATTAGCTACTGTATTAATAAGCAGTATAGTTAAGCAACATACAGCAGCATACAGCAGCATACAGCTGTTGAAACGCATGTTAGTACGCATGCAACACCAGCGATTGATTCTATGCTATAATTACAAAATAAATAGTAGCGTCATTATGGTTGATTGTAATCAAAATACGTGCCGACGGCCAATATATATTAAATATTGTTAATATTTAATGCTAATATTGCCATTTCTATTTGTGGTGCCTTTTCACGATTTTTCCAACATATGTCAGTTATATGCGCCAATGCGTCAACGCCATGCGGTTATAGTAGATGCTATTACGTATTTCTAGCTGTATGATTGATAGAATCAAGAATTGGTAAAGTTAATTAATAAAGGCTATAATAGTCCTTTTTTTGTTATTTTGACAATAAAAGCCCACACAAATACTAATTAAAAAATGTATCGATTGCTTAATAGATAGCCAATTGCAACTTGACAGTATCAATCCCTGTAGCCATAATTGACCGTTAACAATTGCCGTCGATTTGCTAGTTATGTCGGCCAACCAACAGCGTCGGTGACATGATATAATTAATAAATATATTAATGATTGGTATTGCATATAGCTACAGTATGTGTGTAATAGCACAATAGCACGCAATGGTACACCGTTAGCCACACGTGCTGTGAACGGTATGCTAATCATGTACATTGGTTGTTTTATTAGCATTGGTGGTGGCGTGTATCAAGTATAACCGGCATCATTGGTAGATCATGTTATGTGGCATTGCCACTGGCAACTATACAGATGCTATCAGTCATCCGTAATAGTACTGACAATGTTAATGGCTGTGAATGTGTTATACAGACAATGGCGATTTTGGCTACATACCGTATACAATTATGTAGTGGAGTGTATAACAATAACAGCCATTGGTATAGTATTGTCCATTGGTGCGCACACCATACTGTTGCTGGTATACAAAAGCAAATCTTATGCATAGTCATCAGTTAGTAACAGTGCATATTATGCTGCCACTTGCTAAACGAGCAGACGTTAACTGTCCATGTTATTTGTAGATATGTTTCAAATTGGCAAGTACCAACACTAGGTTTACTACTTGTGTCGCCAATTACCCAGTAACAACTGGCATGACAATTCTCAATAGCCAGCATTAGTATACATGTTTATATTGACGATCGGTAATCTTCAACAGTAATTTCAATTGTGGCATTTATTAAACACAGCTCACTACTGTCGTTGGCAATACAAATAGCAACTATTTTGCCAATTCCTAGTTGTTGCACTGCAATACATAGCATTGGTTTACAATGGTAGTAAGCTGTATAAATAGCGCTCACTAACTGTTAGTATCGGTAGCTATATCATGCCAATGATGCACGCAGTATATTCAACACTAACTGTCGACCAGTAACCAGCAATACACAATAACAGATAGCACTAATGTAGCCATATGATTAACTGATACCCATGTTACATGTCTATTAACCTATAGCCGGCTATGGAAATAATCAAATATCCATACTTTATCGGTGTTGACGCGCGATTACTAGCATATTGCTTAACAGAATATTGCTATACTATTATATTGGCTATTGTTAATCAGTTGATACAGCTAATCAGCAGGTATCCGTAAATACTATGCAACCAGCTAGTCGGTAAACAACATGGATTAATAGCGTTTGGCCAGCTATATATATATATTGAAAACATGCATGGTGCTTAGTTGTCCATTTGCTAATAGCGCTTGCTATTAATTTCTACTATTTAGATAGATATTAACAATACGATCTTGTCAATAGAATAATGCTAATTTCTATAGTAATCATGAGCAATATTACAATGTTGCCATTGCCAGCTAACTAATATAGCTGGCTATACGTTGATGGCAACAGTAATTTAATGTTTTCATGTTCACTACTGACCATTGACGGCTGCTTGATTGTTTATTAATGCTTATATATATATTATACAATTATCCGTGTTAGTAATGTAGCTGTTTATATATTATAATCGACACATATTCATTATATAGCGCTCTGTAATAACGTTCATTGGCACTATTCCAGCGTCAAAACTATTAACTTTGTCATAACATCGTTGAAACTTTAAATAGCTGTATTAGCTCAATATCGATCTGTACCAAAATAGTTGCATGTACATGCACAATAGTCTTTTTGTAATGCTCTATAGTCTGCAATACATTAATCGAATGATCTATGTCAAAGTATCACTATCATATCTATATGCTAAATATACTCATACATGTTTTGGTTATTGCCAAGGTATGAGCCAATTTCACTGTCGACTCGTTTATTGCACCGTTTAATCAATTTACCCATCACATCGGCTTTAATACTAAGAAGCCGTCCCAATCTTGTTGCCTTCTTTTGAATATGCTTAATTCAACGGAACATTTTACTTTGTTCTGTTTACTTACAAATCAACAACAGCTCATCAATACTACCAATTCCCAGTTGTAGACTGCCAATAAGCAGTGCAAATCCATCAGATATATCGTCGAAATTACATAATCGATTACGCCAGGTAGAACAACAACATAAGCGATCAGCTACTGAATACAACGTAATATGCTGTGTGCATGTGACGCTAATCGATGATGAAATAAAATGATACCTTTACGCATCAATGCCACAAATACTGACATTGGTTCTAAATAATTAGCACTCTGTGTATTAGTATAGAATGAACGGAAACAGAATAGATCATAGCTACAAGGTAGCTAGCATTTCTTACGTGTATCCTCGAGCTTAATAGCATCAGTCGTCAATGGATGTATACGGAATATCTAGTATTCAATGTACTTTAATTCTGATTAATTGTCTATTCTATATCATTCATTAACAAATGCACGTATTTCTGAATCAGTGGATGTTATTGCATCCACTTGGAACAAAGCTTTGCGCAATAGATTGGCTGTCTAGTGTATATCCATTAATATTATGGCTTCATTTTTCGCAGAAGCAATGCAGCTTTTCAATAATGCTGTCGCCGCATATTTGAACTAATATCAACCGACATTGCTGAAGCAAAGCTGTTACACCGGTCAGCTGTACTTAATAGCGCTAAATCAAATTCAACATCCTCCAGTCATAAATCCAATTTTCAGCGCTTGTATACAAATTTAATTGAGCAGTGCCGCGTATTGTATAGAAGTGGTCGCTGATCTAGCCGTTATTGGCATATTACGCCATAAATAAGCTGACAGTCTAAATTAACCACCAACAAAAGCTGTCGATTGAATAATCCTTGTAACTTCAAAATAAACAAAACACGGATTTACCAGAATATACAATATACAATACAGTTTAATGATTTGTAGCGGCGTGTAGCAATAGCTGACGGCGTAATAAAAACTCGACCCAATTAACAAGCATGTTTATATACCACAAAAGGCTATGTAGCCGCTGCAACAACTGTAGCTTGCTATTTACAAATATTCAACAGCATAGAAGAAAGCCATGCTGAATAGACTGAATGAAAGTAGACATGAACGACAAGCGGCAGATCTTACAACAAATAAAGCTACTAACAAGTGAACCACTGTAACAAACTGCGCACGTTTATTAGAAAACAAAGCACTACGCAATAAGACGAGTAGACACGCTAAAGTGTATAGACAGGAAAGTAACTGCTGCAGTGTATATGGACCAATGAGAGATAAAAAAGGAATGAGCTGAGCTTTACAACCAATAGACCTAGCGCCAAATAAACAGCAGTTTTGAGTAGCGCATGGCTATCATATGACAGAACGATACAGAATGAAACGAATATATAAAGTAAAAAGTATGAATAGCAGTGGTATAGCTACTAAGCATATATGCATGAGTGAATGAGCGACATTAGTCGACATTTATAAATAATAAAGCTAGAACAGAAATAAACATATTTTTGGATAGAGCAAGGCTATACGAGTATAGAGTGATGTATAGAATGATAAATGTACGGTAAGAAAGCATGTAAAACGACATCAAAGCTATAGTGTATATAGCGCAATGAATGGAGAGAGAAAAGTGTATTGGGACAAACAGATGATAGAATGTACCTAGTATGTTATAAAATGGTATATAGAGGTGTGGGATATAAAAGAATGGTATACGTGAATAGAGGATATATGCATACTGGATAATGAATCTATAATGATGAGTATTTTGATGATAGACGTCACTCACCGCCCATCATCATGTTCAATAGACTGGATGTTATTAAAAATAGTCATTTGACCACCAAGCAAACAACAAATGCGATGATGTGATAATTAAATAAAACTCACCATTTGTCCCTATCTTTAGTAGAATAGATGTCTAGTTCAGTTACGCGATTATTATTAAAAAGTCATTTAACACAAATTATAATAAAGCTATAGCGCACTGAGTGGACTGAGTGAAGCTGATTGAAATGCATAATAAATATAAAGTGTTCAACCTGTCATTGACTAATAGTAGGATGTAAAGATACAATTTTAATGATATTATTAGATTAAAAATATATGCATACTAAATAATAAATCTATGATGGCGGTATTTTGGACCCTGACGTCAGGTACTTTTAATTTCATGTTCACTAGAACGTGTGTGTAGGTCAGTTGCGCGAATACTATTAAATGTAGTCATCTAACACTAAATTGCAATTATCATTTAATTAAAAAACATTTTTTTTATAAACATTCAAATTATTCTGCCCACTTAACCGGCTTAGAAGTCAAAGAACACCAACTGTAAATATGCTGTACCCTTTATTATGTTTTGAGGTTTTAAAGCTGTCTTTATCTTCAATTAATCTCTAAAAATTTTAAAGTAATTATGGTTTTATAAGCTTAATATTTGCTAATTCGACGCATTTATAAAGTCGAATTTTAAACAAAAGCAATGCCATTTGCTAGTGCATAAACTATATTTTTGGAATAAAACTAGTATTTTTGTGAATAAAGAAACTAATCAAACAGTTATTCTTCTAAACATCATGACCGCGAATAAATCACGTTGTCCAACGTGTGGAAAGGGTTTTCCGTCGTTAGCCAGCCGTAGGAAGCACGACTTTGAAGAACACAAGGCACAAATAAACGTATGGAAAGGTGAAGGTAAGTAATGTAGCTTACGCTGAATAAATCAATCCACTTAACGATCTTCTACGACAGAACTACTTTTTGTTTGTACTAAACAAGATGGGCGTTTTGGATGTCCGTTTAAAAATTGCACTGGCAGTTGCGCTACAACGGAAGGATTCAAAAAGCATCTAAAAAAGCACGAAGCTTATATTACTTATTTCGAGATGGAAAACAAGGAAGCTCAAGTCGGAGCAAAACGACTTTATCAAGATGATAAAAAAGCGACAAGCTTTAAAAACAGTGATGACGACGTATCACTGTTCACCAAAAAAAAGCAGAAGATTGGAAAGGAGCTATATTCTACTCCTACTCCTACTCATAGCACACCACTGGCGGATGCATCGCTTTCCTACGATGATGCAATTCTTAGTGCATTCAACGCGCTTCAAGCGTCGCCAAAATGCCAACAGAAGGCAAAACTAGTTGCAAAATCTAGCAAGTTACATCCTCTGTCGCTCACAACTGGAGATGGGCGTTCAACGTTTCACGTGCTGGCTGTCTCTGAAGCAATCTCACGGATTCTCTTTGCTCAGCCAAAAGGGGAAATTATTGCACCACTGATTACACCCTCAGCAGCAGACAATGCCTGCCTTAATAGTAGCAAGACAGCTGACAACCGTTTACGTCATTGCTTGCAACATGGGCTGTTTGGTGAAAAACTGAAACAATGTGACATCATTGAAATGAACGATGAAATCGCCGAGCTATTACAAAGAGACTGGCATATTTGGCCACAAATGCGCTACGTATCAGCGCAATTATTCAGCAATGCTATACTTGTTGAAGATAAGCAAATTCTACTGATCAACTGCGTGGAGGCGTACGGCCGCAGATGTACCATCGATGTACATCATGAGACAGCGTGGCGTTCACCATCTGTGCCAGATGATGACGACCTTCGCTATAATGGAATTAAAGTTGTGGTGGACACATACAACAACTCAAAAAGACTGTTAATAGGAACGCATTCTTCAAATCTTCTTGTGACGTCGAGTGTCCTATTAAGAAATAATCAACAGATTATCCAGCTCGGGCCCAGTACAAAGGACATTAGTCTAAAAGATCCACGGGTTTATTTGGACTCTAAAAGCATTGAAAAATCAATATGCCTTTTCAATAAGGGCAATAAATGTTGTCACATTGATTATCTTGATTTCATGTCACAGTTACGCCAGGTTCGGTCGAAGTTCCATTGTCCTTCGACATACACACTTTGCCGCTCAAGCTCAGCGGCAACCAATTCTGTCACTCGCCGCCCTTTTACCATTTGGACATTGGCGGACTATGAAATTTCTCGATTAACACAAGCAAAAATCGGATCGCAGTTGTTCCAAACAATTGCAACTGCTGTAATCAATAATGGGCGAAAGGCCAAGCTTCAAATGTCAGATGTGCAAAACATTGCAAACCAATGCAAAGAAGATAAAGTCTTGGTGTTCATAAAGCTTATTCTTAAACAGTTCGACGGCCAAGATCATATTCAATTATCGGCAACAAGATATTGGACACACATCTGCAAGGCTTAGCAAACATTGTTACAGGAAGTTTAAGCGATGCAAACAAGGCGGTAAAGAAAGAACTGTCTAAAATATTTCAAAAATAATTAATGCAATGCTATCTTATTCAGCTGTCTTGTTTGTATTAAAGCTATCGCATTAACATTAAACGACTTATTGACCATTTATTATAATTTGTGTTAAATGATTTTTTAATAATATTCGCGTAATTGGACTACACATCTATTCTACTAAAGATAGGGACAAATGGTGAGTTTTATTTAATCATCACATCATCGCATTTGTTGTTTGCTTGGTGGTCAAATGACTATTTTTAATAACATCCAGTCTATTGAACATGATGATGGGCGGTGAGTGACGTCTATCATCAAAATACTCATCATTATAGATTCATTATCCAGTATGCATATATCCTCTATTCACGTATACCATTCTTTTATATCCCACACCTCTATATACCATTTTATAACATACTAGGTACATTCTATCATCTGTTTGTCCCAATACACTTTTCTCTCTCCATTCATTGCGCTATATACACTATAGCTTTGATGTCGTTTTACATGCTTTCTTACCGTACATTTATCATTCTATACATCACTCTATACTCGTATAGCCTTGCTCTATCCAAAAATATGTTTATTTCTGTTCTAGCTTTATTATTTATAAATGTCGACTAATGTCGCTCATTCACTCATGCATATATGCTTAGTAGCTATACCACTGCTATTCATACTTTTTACTTTATATATTCGTTTCATTCTGTATCGTTCTGTCATATGATAGCCATGCGCTACTCAAAACTGCTGTTTATTTGGCGCTAGGTCTATTGGTTGTAAAGCTCAGCTCATTCCTTTTTATCTCTCATTGGTCCATATACACTGCAGCAGTTACTTTCCTGTCTATACACTTTAGCGTGTCTACTCGTCTTATTGCGTAGTGCTTTGTTTTCTAATAAACGTGCGCAGTTTGTTACAGTGGTTCACTTGTTAGTAGCTTTATTTGTTGTAAGATCTGCCGCTTGTCGTTCATGTCTACTTTCATTCAGTCTATTTAGCATGGCTTCTTCTATGCTGTTGAATATTGTAAATAGCAAGCTACAGTTGTTGCAGCGGCTACATAGCCTTTTGTGGTATATAACATGCTTGTTAATTGGGTCGAGTTTTTATTACGCCGTCAGCTATTGCTACACGCCGCTACAAATCATTAAACTGTATTGTATATTGTATATTCTGGTAAATCCGTGTTTTGTTTATTTTGAAGTTACAAGGATTATTCAATCGACAGCTTTTGTTGGTGGTTAATTTAGACTGCCAGCTTATTTATGGCGTAATATGCCAATAACGGCTAGATCAGCGACCACTTCTATACAATACGCGGCACTGCTCAATTAAATTTGTATACAAGCGCTGAAAATTGGATTTATGACTGGAGGATGTTGAATTTGATTTAGCGCTATTAAGTACAGCTGACCGGTGTAACAGCTTTGCTTCAGCAATGTCGGTTGATATTAGTTCAAATATGCGGCGACAGCATTATTGAAAAGCTGCATTGCTTCTGCGAAAAATGAAGCCATAACATTAATGGATATACACTAGACAGCCAATCTATTGCGCAAAGCTTTGTTCCAAGTGGATGCAATAACATCCACTGATTCAGAAATACGTGCATTTGTTAATGAATGATATAGAATAGACAATTAATCAGAATTAAAGTACATTGAATACTAGATATTCCGTATACATCCATTGACGACTGATGCTATTAAGCTCGAGGATACACGTAAGAAATGCTAGCTACCTTGTAGCTATGATCTATTCTGTTTCCGTTCATTCTATACTAATACACAGAGTGCTAATTATTTAGAACCAATGTCAGTATTTGTGGCATTGATGCGTAAAGGTATCATTTTATTTCATCATCGATTAGCGTCACATGCACACAGCATATTACGTTGTATTCAGTAGCTGATCGCTTATGTTGTTGTTCTACCTGGCGTAATCGATTATGTAATTTCGACGATATATCTGATGGATTTGCACTGCTTATTGGCAGTCTACAACTGGGAATTGGTAGTATTGATGAGCTGTTGTTGATTTGTAAGTAAACAGAACAAAGTAAAATGTTCCGTTGAATTAAGCATATTCAAAAGAAGGCAACAAGATTGGGACGGCTTCTTAGTATTAAAGCCGATGTGATGGGTAAATTGACTAAACGGTGCAATAAACGAGTCGACAGTGAAATTGGCCCATACCTTGGCAATAACCAAAACATGTATGAGTATATTTAGCATATAGATATGATAGTGATACTTTGACATAGATCATTCGATTAATGTATTGCAGACTATAGAGCATTACAAAAAGACTATTGTGCATGTACATAGCAACTATTTTGGTACAGATCGATATTGAGCTAATACAGCTATTTAAAGTTTGCAACGATGTTATGACAAAGTTAATAGTTTTGACGCTGGAATAGTGCCAATGAACGTTATTACAGAGCGCTATATAATGAATATGTGTCGATTATAATATATAAACAGCTACATTACTAACACGGATAATTGTATAATATATATATAAGCATTAATAAACAATCAAGCAGCCGTCAATGGTCAGTAGTGAACATGAAAACATTAAATTACTGTTGCCATCAACGTATAGCCAGCTATATTAGTTAGCTGGCAATGGCAACATTGTAATATTGCTCATGATTACTATAGAAATTAGCATTATTCTATTGACAAGATCGTATTGTTAATATCTATCTAAATAGTAGAAATTAATAGCAAGCGCTATTAGCAAATGGACAACTAAGCACCATGCATGTTTTCAATATATATATATAGCTGGCCAAACGCTATTAATCCATGTTGTTTACCGACTAGCTGGTTGCATAGTATTTACGGATACCTGCTGATTAGCTGTATCAACTGATTAACAATAGCCAATATAATAGTATAGCAATATTCTGTTAAGCAATATGCTAGTAATCGCGCGTCAACACCGATAAAGTATGGATATTTGATTATTTCCATAGCCGGCTATAGGTTAATAGACATGTAACATGGGTATCAGTTAATTATATGGCTACATTAGTGCTATCTGTTATTGTGTATTGCTGGTTACTGGTCGACAGTTAGTGTTGAATATACTGCGTGCATCATTGGCATGATATAGCTACCGATACTAACAGTTAGTGAGCGCTATTTATACAGCTTACTACCATTGTAAACCAATGCTATGTATTGCAGTGCAACAACTAGGAATTGGCAAAATAGTTGCTATTTGTATTGCCACGACAGTAGTGAGCTGTGTTTAATAAATGCCACAATTGAAATTACTGTTGAAGATTACCGATCGTCAATATAAACATGTATACTAATGCTGGCTATTGAGAATTGCCATGCCAGTTGTTACTGGGTAATTGGCGACACAAGTAGTAAACCTAGTGTTGGTGCTTGCCAATTTGAAACATATCTACAAATAACATGGACAGTTAACGTCTGCTCGTTTAGCAAGTGGCAGCATAATATGCACTGTTACTAACTGATGACTATGCATAAGATTTGCTTTTGTATACCGGCAACAGTATGGTGTGCGCACCAATGGACAATACTATACCAATGGCTGTTATTGTTATACACTCCACTACATAATTGTATACGGTATGTAGCCAAAATCGCCATTGTCTGTATAACACATTCACAGCCATTAACATTGTCAGTACTATTACGGATGACTGATAGCATCTGTATAGTTGCCAGTGGCAATGCCGCATAACATGATCTACCAATGATGCCGGTTATACTTGATACACGCCACCACCAATGCTAATAAAACAACCAATGTACATGATTAGCATACCGTTCACAGCACGTGTGGCTAACGGTGTACCATTGCGTGCTATTGTGCTATTACACACATACTGTAGCTATATGCAATACCAATCATTAATATATTTATTAATTATATCATGTCACCGACGCTGTTGGTTGGCCGACATAACTAGCAAATCGACAGCAATTGTTAACGGTCAATTATGGCTACAGGGATTGATACTGTCAAGTTGCAATTGGCTATCTATTAAGCAATCGATACATTTTTTAATTAGTATTTGTGTGGGCTTTTATTGTCAAAATAACAAAAAAAGGACTGTTATAGCCTTTATTAATTAACTTTACCAATTCTTGATTCTATCAATGATACAGCTAGAAATACGTAATAGCATCTACTATAACCGCATGGCGTTGACGCATTGGCGCATATAACTGACATATGTTGGAAAAATCGTGAAAAGGCACCACAAATAGAAATGGCAATATTAGCATTAAATATTAACAATATTTAATATATATTGGCCGTCGGCACGTATTTTGATTACAATCAACCATAATGACGCTACTATTTATTTTGTAATTATAGCATAGAATCAATCGCTGGTGTTGCATGCGTACTAACATGCGTTTCAACAGCTGTATGCTGCTGTATGCTGCTGTATGTTGCTTAACTATACTGCTTATTAATACAGTAGCTAATATGTGCAGCTTGCTGGCGTGTATTGACATTGATCGCCGCTGATGTCAGTTGAATATTACCACCAACATTGCAACTATAACGAGCGGTGGTTGTCGTACTTATACTCGCTGATAGACATTGCCATTGCTGTTGCCTTCTTGTATCGTTGAATGTGTGTGTATATGGAGGTCAACTATTTGACATGATGCTTATATCGTAATGCTGATTCCCATTGTAATGCCATGCCTAACCTGATTATAGGTAGTAGCAAATACAGTTACTTTTTTATAAACGCTTTAACATTTAGCATCCTTTAACTAAATAAATATGCTATAAATCAACATTAGTATAGTGTCTAGTAGCTTTGTTATGCCATTCAATTATTTGAATTGTACTATACTGCTAGTATACTAAAAATAGTTACATTCTATAAAGCTACACCCACACTGGTCATTTTAATAATAGCAATAGTGGTTCGTTTGATTGGTTTGATTGTGTTAAGCCTAGTATAATAATATTAAACAATTTGCTAATGATCTAGTATGATTTGAAAGATAAATGGCTAAATTTAACAACATCCAATCTATTGGGCATGAAACTGTGTGGTGGATGGCATTAGCCATTAAAATACTCGTCATTATAGATTTAGTATTTAGTATGCATATGCCTTCTATCCACCCATATCATTACTATTCTGTATTTATTAAGTCATATATCGATCGGTCATATAATAAGCACAACCCATTTACAGCAGGTATTTTATTGCCGCTAGCTTTATTGCTATAGGTTCAATTTATTGTACTTACCTAATCGTCTATGTATATCTTCACTATTATTTTATCCATTAATTCTATTCTAAACTATACTCATCATGTCTTATTGATAAAACTCGTTTATTTGTTACTCGCCGTATTGTTTGTATATTTTACTTGATTGCTTGTGCAATACGCATACTATACCTTTATTGCCATTATTTTACACTTTATTTGACCATTCATTTGAATCTATATTATTCCATATTATAACACGGCAAGGAAGAAGCTTGTGATCTTGTTAAAAGCTAGTATTATTTGAAAACAAAACACAGTGCATGAATGCAAACAGCAACACTAACACTGCATACCTAAATATCTATGTAAAAATAACAGTTGATTAAATGGTAAGTAGTTTGAAGTAAAAATAAGCAAGTATTTATTACATAGCAGCGCCAGTTGTCTTACCATAGTAAACAGCCGATTATAAAAGCGTACATGGCTATTTGTGCTACACCGTCTTTGTCCGCACAATAATACATATTTAATAAAACATAACAATGCTTACCTGTAGCTTCAAAGAAACGGCAAATGCTTTAAATGTAGACTGATAGTCGATAGTCAGAGACTGTCAAGGCAGAATGGCGGAATGGCAGAATGGTAGTGGCAGGACGGTGAACTGGCAAAACGGTGAGATGGTGGAATACCGCTGTTCTGCCATCACCAGTCCACCGTTCTGCCACCACCATTTTAGCGTTCTGCCACCACCATTTCACCGTTCTGCCACCACCATTTCACCGTTCTGCCACCATCAGTCCACCGTTCTGCCACCACCATTTCACCGTTCTGCCACCATCAGTCCACCGTTCTGCCACCACCAGTCCACCGTTCTGCCACCACCATTTCACCGTTCTGCCACCACCATTTCACCGTTCTGCCACCACCATTTCACCGTTCTGCCACCACCAGTCCACCGTTCTGCCACCACCATTTCACCGTTCTGCCACCATCAGTCCACCGTTCTGCCACCACCATTTCACCGTTCTGCCACCATCAGTCCACCGTTCTGCCACCACCATTTCACCGTTCTGCCACCATCAGTCCACCGTTCTGCCACCACCATTTCACCGTTCTGCCACCATCAGTCCACCGTTCTGCCACCACCATTTCACCGTTCTGCCACCATCAGTCCACCGTTCTGCCACCACCATTTCACCGTTCTGCCACCATCAGTCCACCGTTCTGCCACCACCATTTCACCGTTCTGCCACCATCAGTCCACCGTTCTGCCACCACCAGTCCACCGTTCTGCCACCATCAGTCCACCGTTCTGCCACCACCATCCACCGTTCTGCCACCACCATTTCACCGTTCTGCCACCATCAGTCCACCGTTCTGCCACCACCATTTCACCGTTCTGCCACCATCAGTCCACCGTTCTGCCACCACCATTTCACCGTTCTGCCACCACCAGTCCACCGTTCTGCCACCACCATTTCACCGTTCTGCCATCACCAGTCCACCGTTCTGCCACACCATTTCACCGTTCTGCCACACCATTTCACCGTTCTGCCACACCAGTCCACCGTTCTGCCACCACCATCACCATTTTGCCACCACCATTTTACCGTTGAACAATTGAACGGTTGAACCGTCGGACTCACTTCCACCACTTTTGACTCCACTCTCTTTTCATTCCTTTTAGTGAACATAAAATTAAAGTACCTGACATCTGGGTCCAAAATACCATCATCATAGATTTATTATCCAGTATGCATATATTTTTAATCCAACAATATCATTAAGATGTATCTTTACATCCTACTCTTAGTCAATGACAGGTTGAACACTTATATTTATTATGCATTTCAATCAGCTTCACTCAGTCCGCTCAGTGCGTTATAGCTTTATTATAGTTATTTTTATTATTAATAACTGTTTATTACAATTATTAACCATTTAATGTGATTTGTGTCAAACGGCTACTTTTGATATTCGCGCAACTGGCCTGCACATTTGTTCTATTGAACATGGGGACGGGTGGTGAGTTTTATTAACGATCAAATCATCACATTTGGTGTGATTTGGTGGTTAAATGGCTATTTTGATTATTTACGCGTTTGAACTAAACATTCAACCTATTGAACATGGAGCTGGGTGGTGAGCGACATCAAAGTTTAAAACACTTGTCATTATAGATTTATTATCCAGTATGCATATATCTCTATCTACCTACACCACTCCCTTTTATTCCGCACTTCTATGTATCATTCTACGACATACTGGACACATTCTGTTCATTAAGCACACCAGCACACTCTACTCATTCCCTCCTTGCGTTATATGCACTATAGTTTGACATCGTTTTATATGTCATTTTACACTCGCCCATCTATGCTCAATCCAAAACTGGTTTTATTTTTGTTCTAGCGTTATTATTAACAACTGTCGACTAATGTCGCTCATTGATCATGCATATATGCTCAGTAGCTATACCACTGCTGTCCATACTTTTTACTTTGTATATTCGTTTTATTATCCAGTAAATACGCGCTAGCTATTACCGTTGTCTGTTTGGTTCTAGCACCATTATTAGAAAAGTTCACGCAAGTTGCTTATCTGCTCATGCATATATGCTCGATAGCTTTAACAAAGCTAGTTGTCTTTTAACTAGCATAGCTGATAGCTGTTATGCTATTTTACCGTACAGTTACTATGCGCCATCAATAACTACTGTCAGCTTGACGCCAGCTTAATATTGACAAGTTTGACTCGTTCCGCTTAGTCATTCCTTCCAAGGCGCACTATAGCTTTAATGCTGCTACTCACACAATTACTTTTGGTATTTTATTTGCTCCATATTATTGTATGCTTAATGGCTATGCTTTATTTGCAGAAGCTATACGTTCCTTGTTAGCTGTTTGTTGCAAAGTTTAGCTCTGAGCACTTCTTTTACTCTTTGCACACAAACGCGCAAGTAGAATAGCCTTCTTACACTGCTAGTGCTCTTTTTGCTGTTTTCCAGTGCTGATATGTTGCAATGGTATCGAACGGGCCAGCGATGAACTGGTATAAGCTATTATACCAAATAAAGCTTGTTATTACAAAATAGATATTCGCTATGGGTGTTATGTATACGAGCTTTAAAAGTGTCGTATAGCTTATTGCAGGGTAATCATGTATTGCGCTATAGCTACTTGAGCACAAGGACAAAGTGTACGTATATTTACCATGTGGCCGTAGACAGTGCTGGCTACTCTATTCGACACAGTTAAAAGCAATAATAAACTTGGCCAAAAACAATTTGCTTTAAAGATTTTATTAGATGGATTGCATTAGTATTCAACATATAAGCCATTGGTATTTACTGTAGCTACAAGCTTGAAACTGGTCCCATTTAGCTGCTTTGCGTGCCGCCTAAATGATCGGCATTGTTTGAAATAAAGCCATAGCTGTATTGCCAAATAGACAGATTTACTTGCTATGCTACATGTAAAGTTTAGCATAGATCATTTTTACGCTTAGTCGGTTAAGCCGTGTAATCTAGATTTAATCCATCAGCTTATTGCGTTGTAAAGAGCTTACCAATATTAATGTTCAGACAATATAATGACAGTAATAAAGACTGTTTTGCAATAAGTGTACAAGAAAACACACGGTTTACTACATATTACACTAATAGTTACATGTACTGAAGATTCTACTGGAATGGTTGTAGCTGCTTATACGGAAGACTAAGAGCAATTGCGTAGTACATTGGTCATAGACGGTTTTAGACGACTCATGTTTTATTACGACATTTTCCACAACTATCACAATACATAAGCTGGCTTTACCGCTCCTCCGAACCAACACTGCACCTTTATCTTCTCTTTCTACTCTTTACCACTCGATATACACTACACTCATTCGCCCTTACTGCCATTTGTTGTCCAATATGCTTTGCACTTGCTAGCCGTCTAATGATTACAAGATCACTGCTGGTTGCTGCTATATGTACTAAGGTCGGTAAACGGGCGTGGGAGGTGCGATGCAGTTGTGCCTTTTGGCTATGAAGCACTGGATATGCAGTGTTCTAGAAGCTATATATCACGCAGTGTGTACCCCAGCATGCTGTAGAAGGCGCTTGTCTGCACATAGTTGATTGGTCTTTTGTATAGTAACATTGGTACGCTTACCGTGTGTTTGTTTGCGAGGTTGCCTTGCTGAGTATCTGGCTGTTGAGGCGACATAAGGTTTGCGCTTGAAGATATCTGATATCTGATGGTGCAGAGCAAATGTTGTTTGGACAACCACTACTTATTGCGGTGTAGTCAAGCAGCAAACATCATTGGCACATGTGGCTCATCTCGTTTACTGACCCTCTTCAATAGATATAGATTTAAGCGATATTTAGATTTGGCAAGAACAGGGCCACAATATGCTGTACAGTCATCCGGTTTGTACTAGTCTATCATTATTTATGTATTTCTTGTTTAAATAAATAAATGTAGCATTTCTTATTTATTAACATACTACTATTAGTTGCGTTCATATAAATACAGACATCTTCCCATTTAATAATAGTACTAGTTGTTTCTGCTATTGTTATTACACTGATAATAAACAACCTATTAAGCCATTGAATGTGCTTTGAAGGCAAACGATTAAATTTGATGCATCCATGCAGTTGAGCTAGACAATTGCTCTGTTGAACATAATAACGAGTGGTGAGTGAATCAAAGTTTAAAATATTTATTGGCATAGATGTATTATCCAGTACGCTTATATCCAACATTTACTTGTATCATTCGTCTATTATCGCATACTATTATGTATTATTCTACAATACACTAGCCGCATTCTGGTTATTACATGCGGCAATATACTTTGCTCATTACGCTATATACACTGTTTGACACTGCTTTTATGTTTTTTACCGTACATTTGCTATTCTACATATCATTTTATTATCGTCCATCCTTCATCTATCCAACCATATTTATTTTTGCACTAGCTTTATCATTAATAAAATTAAACTATTTTGCTCATGCACATCCACGCTGTTTAACCTTCTGGTAGACAAACCAGCTGTTGTCAATTAGCAATGGCTTTGGTGCTGATCAACGGAACAATGCGTATTCACAGCAATGGCAAGGCCAACCGGAAATGGTGCAATGGTTGGCTCACAGCTTTAAACCTTGGGTTTATCTCAACTTAGCTTTTGATGCTGTTATATATTCATATCAAAAAGTGGGACTGTTGGGAAGGTACTGAGCGATATACAGTGTGGACTGAGGCCAACATAAGTGAAATGGAGCAAGTATGGTGTGCAGTGCACTATTACATAGACAAATACGTAGAAGCAACGCAGGGAAGCAAGTGATGCGTAAACTACGTAAAACTACGTAAAATAAACAAAATACAGTAGCTGAAATACAAGTAATGACCTGCGAGGACCATACTAAGCGGCCCTTAGCTGAAATGGCTACAGTGGCTACAGTGGCTGCACTAGAATAGGCTGAATTGATAGCTAATAGCCAATATACCATACACTGATCAATGCACTATCATAATAAACAAACTACATCAGTAAATAAACAAATTTATCTGTATACTTATTATTTATACCAATATTTAACCAATATTACTCTGATATGCATGTACAATTCTGGATAAAATACTAAGTATTTGCACATCTCATTTTATTGGCTTAGTATGGCCATAATTGTCGTTTGAGTAGGCAGAATCAATTGGACTGCAGTATATTTTTAGTTAATTTACTGTTAATTTTCTAGTATGTCTAATTGTAACCGTGTAACATGGGCATTAGCAAAATGAGTGTAATAAGTGGCCAACTTTAAAGATAAAGCTAGGGTAAAATGGACAACGCCAATCGATGTAGTGTGGCCAATATACTGTATAACAATATATAACAACACTCTATAAATATAAAGTATATAATATCTATGTCAAATCTACAGTACTAAAGCTACAGTGTACCAATATGGCCATTCAAGCGCCCGCACAAATGGTGTTAATGCTACAGCGCCTTTCCGATGCCAAAAGCGCTAAAACATAAAAGAGCACTTATTTAATAATAGATCTGGAATCAAAACAACAATGGCGTTGCATAGCTCTTATGCGTTATACAATAAACAGCATACAATTTAGTGAATGTACAGCGTAATAGTTGGGATGAGTGAGGTGTGTTGCCGCATACAATAACCAGAATGCGGCTAGTGTATTGTAGAATAATACATAATAGTATGCGATAATAGACGAATGATACAAGTAAATGTTGGATATAAGCGTACTGGATAATACATCTATGCCAATAAATATTTTAAACTTTGATTCACTCACCGCTCGTTATTATGTTCAACAGAGCAATTGTCTAGCTCAACTGCATGGATGCATCAAATTTAATCGTTTGCCTTCAAAGCACATTCAATGGCTTAATAGGTTGTTTATTATCAGTGTAATAACAATAGCAGAAACAACTAGTACTATTATTAAATGGGAAGATGTCTGTATTTATATGAACGCAACTAATAGTAGTATGTTAATAAATAAGAAATGCTACATTTATTTATTTAAACAAAGAAATACATAAATAATGATAGACTAGTACAAACCGGATGACTGTACAGCATATTGTGGCCCTGTTCTTGCCAAATCTAAATATCGCTTAAATCTATATCTATTGAAGAGGGTCAGTAAACGAGATGAGCCACATGTGCCAATGATGTTTGCTGCTTGACTACACCGCAATAAGTAGTGGTTGTCCAAACAACATTTGCTCTGCACCATCAGATATCAGATATCTTCAAGCGCAAACCTTATGTCGCTCAACAGCCAGATACTCAGCAAGGCAACCTCGCAAACAAACACACGGTAAGCGTACCAATGTTACTATACAAAAGACCAATCAACTATGTGCAGACAAGCGCCTTCTACAGCATGCTGGAGTACACACTGCGTGATATATAGCTTCTAGAACACTGCATATCCAGTGCTTCATAGCCAAAAGGCACAACTGCATCGCACCTCCCACGCCCGTTTACCGACCTTAGTACATATAGCAGCAACCAGCAGTGATCTTGTAATCATTAGACGGCTAGCAAGTGCAAAGCATATTGGACAACAAATGGCAGTAAGGGCGAATGAGTGTAGTGTATATCGAGTGGTAAAGAGTAGAAAGAGAAGATAAAGGTGCAGTGTTGGTTCGGAGGAGCGGTAAAGCCAGCTTATGTATTGTGATAGTTGTGGAAAATGTCGTAATAAAACATGAGTCGTCTAAAACCGTCTATGACCAATGTACTACGCAATTGCTCTTAGTCTCCGTATAAGCAGCTACAACCATTCCAGTAGAATCTTCAGTACATGTAACTATTAGTGTAATATGTAGTAAACCGTGTGTTTTCTTGTACACTTATTGCAAAACAGTCTTTATTACTGTCATTATATTGTCTGAACATTAATATTGGCAAGCTCTTTACAACGCAATAAGCTGATGGATTAAATCTAGATTACACGGCTTAACCGACTAAGCGTAAAAATGATCTATGCTAAACTTTACATGTAGCATAGCAAGTAAATCTGTCTATTTGGCAATACCAGCTATGGCTTTATTTCAAACAATGCCGATCATTTAGGCGGCACGCAAAGCAGCTAAATGGGACCAGTTTCAAGCTTGTAGCTACAGTAAATACCAATGGCTTATATGTTGAATACTAATGCAATCCATCTAATAAAATCTTTAAAGCAAATTGTTTTTGGCCAAGTTTATTATTGCTTTTAACTGTGTCGAATAGAGTAGCCAGCACTGTCTACGGCCACATGGTAAATATACGTACACTTTGTCCTTGTGCTCAAGTAGCTATAGCGCAATACATGATTACCCTGCAATAAGCTATACGACACTTTTAAAGCTCGTATACATAACACCCATAGCGAATATCTATTTTGTAATAACAAGCTTTATTTGGTATAATAGCTTATACCAGTTCATCGCTGGCCCGTTCGATACCATTGCAACATATCAGCACTGGAAAACAGCAAAAAGAGCACTAGCAGTGTAAGAAGGCTATTCTACTTGCGCGTTTGTGTGCAAAGAGTAAAAGAAGTGCTCAGAGCTAAACTTTGCAACAAACAGCTAACAAGGAACGTATAGCTTCTGCAAATAAAGCATAGCCATTAAGCATACAATAATATGGAGCAAATAAAATACCAAAAGTAATTGTGTGAGTAGCAGCATTAAAGCTATAGTGCGCCTTGAGAAGGAATGACTAAGCGGAACGAGTCAAACTTGTCAATATTAAGCTGGCGTCAAGCTGACAGTAGTTATTGATGGCGCATAGTAACTGTACGGTAAAATAGCATAACAGCTATCAGCTATGCTAGTTAAAAGACAACTAGCTTTGTTAAAGCTATCGAGCATATATGCATGAGCAGATAAGCAACTTGCGTGAACTTTTCTAATAATGGTGCTAGAACCAAACAGACAACGGTAATAGCTAGCGCGTATTTACTGGATAATAAAACGAATATACAAAGTAAAAAGTATGGACAGCAGTGGTATAGCTACTGAGCATATATGCATGATCAATGAGCGACATTAGTCGACAGTTGTTAATAATAACGCTAGAACAAAAATAAAACCAGTTTTGGATTGAGCATAGATGGGCGAGTGTAAAATGACATATAAAACGATGTCAAACTATAGTGCATATAACGCAAGGAGGAATGAGTAGAGTGTGCTGGTGTGCTTAATGAACAGAATGTGTCCAGTATGTCGTAGAATGATACATAGAAGTGCGGAATAAAAGGGAGTGGTGTAGGTAGATAGAGATATATGCATACTGGATAATAAATCTATAATGACAAGTGTTTTAAACTTTGATGTCGCTCACCACCCAGCTCCATGTTCAATAGGTTGAATGTTTAGTTCAAACGCGTAAATAATCAAAATAGCCATTTAACCACCAAATCACACCAAATGTGATGATTTGATCGTTAATAAAACTCACCACCCGTCCCCATGTTCAATAGAACAAATGTGCAGGCCAGTTGCGCGAATATCAAAAGTAGCCATTTGACACAAATCACATTAAATGGTTAATAATTGTAATAAACAGTTATTAATAATAAAAATAACTATAATAAAGCTATAACGCACTGAGCGGACTGAGTGAAGCTGATTGAAATGCATAATAAATATAAGTGTTCAACCTGTCATTGACTAAGAGTAGGATGTAAAGATACATCTTAATGATATTGTTGGATTAAAAATATATGCATACTGGATAATAAATCTATGATGATGGTATTTTGGACCCAGATGTCAGGTACTTTAATTTTATGTTCACTAAAAGGAATGAAAAGAGAGTGGAGTCAAAAGTGGTGGAAGTGAGTCCGACGGTTCAACCGTTCAATTGTTCAACGGTAAAATGGTGGTGGCAAAATGGTGATGGTGGTGGCAGAACGGATGGACGGTGTGGAGATGGCGTGGTGGTGCAGAACGGTGAAATGTGGTCGACATTGCAGAACGGTGATGGTGTGGCAGAACGGTGACTGGTGGTGCAGAACGGTGGACTGATTTGGCAGAACCGGTGAAATGGTCGGCAATATGTGGTGGCTGAACGGTGACATCTCTGACTATCGAACGTATCAGTCTGAGCATGTAAAGCATGTGGTGCAAACGTTGACTTTTGGGATGCTACAGAAGCATGTATTCCACATCTCACGTTTTCCAGTTCACGTCTGCTATTCTCCATTCCTTCTCTTGCAGTCTCTGCTATCGACTTCAGCTACATTTAAAGCATTTCCGTTTTGAAGCTAGGTAGCTTGTTTGTTTTATTATATGTATTTTGTGCGGACAAAGACGGTGTAGCACAAATAGCCATGTACGCTTTTATAATCGGCTGTTTTACTATGGTAAGACAACTGGCGCTGCTATGTAATAAATACTTGTTATTTTACTTCAAACTACTTACCATTTAATCAACTGTTATTTTTACATAGATATTTAGGTATGCAGTGTTAGTGTTGCTGTTTGCATTCATGCACTGTGTTTGTTTTCAAATAATACTAGCTTTTAACAAGATCACAAGCCTTCTTCCTTGCCGTGTTATAATATGGAATAATATAATTCAAATGAATGGTCAATAAGTGTAAAATAATGGCAATAAAGGTATAGTATGCGTATTGCACAAGCAATCAAGTAAAATATACAAACAATACGGCGAGTAACAAATAAACGAGTTTTATCAATAAGACATGATGAGTATAGTTTAGAATAGAATCAATGGATAAAATAATAGTGAAGATATACATAGACGATTAAGTAAGTACAATAAATTGAACCTATAGCAATAAAGCTAGCGGCAATAAAATACCTGCTGTAAATGGGTTGTGCTTATTATATGATCGATCGATATATGACTTAATAAATACAGAATAGTAATGATATGGGTGGATAGAAGGCATATGCATACTAAATACTAAATCTATAATGACGAGTATTTTAATGGCTAATGCCATCCACCACACAGTTTCATGCCCAATAGATTGGATGTTGTTAAATTTAGCCATTTATCTTTCAAATCATACTAGATCATCAGCAAATTGTTTAATATTATTATACTAGGCTTAACACAATCAAACCAATCAAACGAACCACTATTGCTATTATTAAAATGACCAGTGTGGGTGTAGCTTTATAGAATGTAACTATTTTTAGTATACTAGCAGTATAGTACAATTCAAATAATTGAATGGCATAACAAAGCTACTAGACACTATACTAATGTTGATTTATAGCATATTTATTTAGTTAAAGGATGCTAAATGTTAAAGCGTTTATAAAAAAGTAGCTGTATTTGCTACTACCTATAATCAGGTTAGGCATGGCATTACAATGGGAATCAGCACTATGATATAAGCATCATGTCAAATAGTTGACCTCCATATACACACACATTCAACGATACAAGAAGGCAACAGCAATGGCAATGTATATAGCGAGTATAAGTACGACAACCACCGCTCGTTATAGTTGCAATGTTGGTGGTAATATTCAACTGACATCAGCGGCGATCAATGTCAATACACGCCAGCAAGCTGCACATATTAGCTACTGTATTAATAAGCAGTATAGTTAAGCAACATACAGCAGCATACAGCAGCATACAGCTGTTGAAACGCATGTTAGTACGCATGCAACACCAGCGATTGATTCTATGCTATAATTACAAAATAAATAGTAGCGTCATTATGGTTGATTGTAATCAAAATACGTGCCGACGGCCAATATATATTAAATATTGTTAATATTTAATGCTAATATTGCCATTTCTATTTGTGGTGCCTTTTCACGATTTTTCCAACATATGTCAGTTATATGCGCCAATGCGTCAACGCCATGCGGTTATAGTAGATGCTATTACGTATTTCTAGCTGTATGATTGATAGAATCAAGAATTGGTAAAGTTAATTAATAAAGGCTATAATAGTCCTTTTTTTGTTATTTTGACAATAAAAGCCCACACAAATACTAATTAAAAAATGTATCGATTGCTTAATAGATAGCCAATTGCAACTTGACAGTATCAATCCCTGTAGCCATAATTGACCGTTAACAATTGCCGTCGATTTGCTAGTTATGTCGGCCAACCAACAGCGTCGGTGACATGATATAATTAATAAATATATTAATGATTGGTATTGCATATAGCTACAGTATGTGTGTAATAGCACAATAGCACGC
>JAHLTZ010000122.1:0-25175 GCA_025786725.1 Syncephalis fuscata
CTCTGTTGGTTGTTATTAAATCATTACCGTTACATATGATTTCTATCACTGCCAGTAAAGCTTCATTGATCTTTACTGCTTATTGTGATTCTTTTATTTCTTATTGCTATTTCTATTGTTCTATCTCTTTCTAGTTGTTCTATTCGGTAGTGCATCATACAATAACCTCAAATGTAATAATATAAATACACGCGTGTTTTAACAATTAATAAAAATTGTTACGCAATTCTAAGATTTTGTTTCTTATTTTACACTAGCACGTGTTTTTAGTAATGTTAAGGGCCTTGCTGCATCTTTCGGTTACAACTTTCGCAAATAAAAAGTACTTCAAATATTAAACATATATTTTGGCTACTAGGTATAACTATTCATGTCGAGCTTAGACATATGTGAAAATCTAAATACAAATTGCATTTGTTGCCAGCTAAGAATTTAGGCAAACTGTTCCAGTTTTTGGTCTAGGATCATTAAAATAAAACGAAATGTTCATTACTTGCTGTTTCTGGTGCTATATATAACATAATGTTTGTATGTATGTTGACAAGCCATGGCCTTAATTGTAGAATGCTGATATGGTCGGCCGGTGTTTTTAATTCGATAGCAATGGTTTGCAATAGCCTGATTCTTCTTTTAAAAGTCAATTTGGTTCTTTATCATAAAAAGTGGATTACCTACATCGGTATTCTTCTTGTATTGCCACAGCTAAGCTATAGTGGTATTGCGATATACTACAGCTTTGCTTCTTTCAATACCAAACTCGGCTGCGAGGTCTATTATCCACCTATTTTACTTTGGTACTGGCTTGGAGTAAATACACCAATCAACGTGTTCTTTTCAGCCATTTTCTGTCGTATTGCTTTTAAGCAATACCGTCTATTTGGGTCTGATGCATGGAAACGGCTAGCACGAGATGGAATACAGGCGATGTGTCTAGCTATATTAGCCAATCTTGTTTGCTGTGCTGTTATAATTACTAGTTTCGGCAATACTAATCTTGATATACTTTTTCCTGTTGATTGGTAAGCAGCAATAATTAATTATACACATATAACTAAGCTATTTGTAGGATGCTTGTTGCAACTATATTGATTAGACATTGTCAGAGGATGGGAAACAACGATAATTCTGCATATCGTCCTAAAACAAGTCATATGATTAATTTATCGCAAATCGTCACAGCAAAATAAATAAGTTGATGCATTGGCATGGCACATCTATATAGCTTTCTATAATGCAGCTTTTATAATAAGTAATATATCAAAGCAGTCTGATATTACTTTATTAAGTATTGCAATTGCCTATTCATTTATAGAGCATTTATACAATACACCATACTTTAATATTAATATTGTGATGTTGTTATAGCACAGTATTACTCCTAATGTTAAAATTCAATCAATTATTACTTTATTTAGCTTCCAATTACTGCAAGATTTGAATGATGTGCGGCCCTGCAGCAGGTATCGGCATATGGTCATTTGAACGCGTCATGCGCCCACACGGGTTGTTATGTATGAAGCACAAAACTTGTAATGGCTTTTGCTGATGTCGTAACGATTATTCACGTTTATATTTCTATGTTTCTACTACTCAAACAGCCTTTTACCTACTATATTGTACATAAAACCAACAGCTATTCTTATATAAAAATGTTAACAGCTTGCTTATATTGTCACAACTAGTCTATGATTTTATTATGTAATATTGCAGCTTTTTATTTTAAAAGTAATCTGCTTGTCCAGTATTTAAATTTATATACACTAACGCTATTTCTGTAATACAAAAGTGTTTGTAAAAAAGGTTTTATTGATTTAGCTAATAAAAATAGGATATATACTAATATCTTAATAAGAATTAAATGATTAAACAGCACATCACAGGCCTAAGATTACACGCTATAGAATAAAACGTGCAACGTCAGTGTAACAGAATTGTAGAACACACAATATACCAGTTGAAAAAACCGCAAAGGTTTGCCCACCTTTAGATATTCTGCTTCACTTTTCTATAATGGCTTCTAGTACCACTAAGCAATACGCAACAAGCAGGCTACTAGCTGTAGTTTACCAACTTCCGCCCACCAAACTTACACAGCTTATTCTACATGTTGGCTTTACTGCAACGATACAACTAAGCCTGAGCTGTCGCACGTTAAAAGAGAAAATACAAGGCGATGTTATATTGTGGCAGCGCCTTTACCAAGATCGGTTTTTAAATGGACTGCGCCGAGTTAAAGAATGGGATTTTGTGTATTGGTGTGCCAGAGACCAATTTTTAGCCGATAACGTGCCGATAGAGTCAACTGCATTGCTAGAAAAGCTTGATTGGTATGATGTATATCGTCGACGAATCACCACTGAGCAGAACTGGCGTAGTGGCCACTCAAAACGCATTGTATTTTCATATCCTTGTGGGAGGAAATATAAAAGAATTTCTCTTAAGCAGCTATCTGCAAATGCTGTGCTGCTTTCCAATTTGTACAAAGGCAACGACGATGAGTCAGGTCATAACAGTATAGTAGAAAATAACGATGATTTAAGCAATAATGCCATGCCAAAAAAAGTCAAAAGTAGGTTTCAAGTAAATATTCTAGGAACCACGCCAATACCTTCGGTTATAAACCAGAATGATATTAAAGATACAGCAGAATCAGAAATGATACCAACTATAAAATCCATAGACTTTTATGATAAGCTTTGTGACGGCAGCTATGGATTGACTGATCGATTTGCAATTGTGATCAGCACAGAACTAGATGCAAAGCTCATGAGAGTTTACACTCGCAATGACTTTAAGCTACGATACACGTCAGAGCTACCATCTGATTTTGTTCTTGAAGCAGTCAACGGACAATGGGCTGTATTCTCGCGTAAAGACTGGGTAAAACGTAAAAACCTTCAAGTAATTGCATATGACTTGGAGAAAAACAAGCAGTACGTTAACGAATTTAAAAAGACTATGAGTGCAATTTGCATTTATGAAGCAACTCGTAGCTATGTGACTATATACGCTATGTTTAATGATGATTATAATTGCAAGCTTCAGTGGAGCTTGCATCGAGTTTCACAAGATGGATTAATGCAAAAATTACAACAAGGAGAATATGAGATTGGATATAGATCTAACCGTGTCTTTACCACAACATCAGAGTTTTCACATATAAAAGTTAGCACCAATCCCCAAGGATATGATATTTTCCCCCATCTACACACACTTTCATTAACAAAAAAAGACGAGATTGAACTAGATGAAATGCACGGAATACCACTATCAGTTGAGGAAAAGGAAATGAGAGGTGTTATTTACTCTGAATTGTTAAAGAAGAAGGACTCTGACCACGAAGTATTGGTTTTTAATAATGGCTTTGATTGGTCATCGGTAGTCAAGTATCAGCATATTATTGGAAATCTTTTCTTTATTTTTCAGAAAAATAACGAGAATTTGGATCAGTTACTTGTGGATATGAGCTGTGGAAAAGTTATACGAAAAATTGATGCTGTTAATATAAAGCATATATTTTATATTTTAATGACAGGCATCATAATTATTGACGAAGATAGTTTGACGATAGAAACAGTTAATTATGGAGCTATTTAGACGAAATTTCTGTTTTATAATATTTCATACAATAAACTGTTTATAGGTGCTAAAAAATAAAATACGTTAGTTAAATACATAAGCAATTTGAATATTATTTACTGGATAAATCTAATGACGTCTATAAAAACTATACGCTCATATAGTACACAATGATTGATCAAATCCATGGCTGCAATTTAGTTTAGTCAATCATTGTAGGTTTGTATTATTGAATTATTCCAATTAGTCTGTAATTTTGCTTTAACGTATTTCAAAGCCGCTCACTTATCAGCTTCTTTGTTTTTATGCATGCACAATAAACTATGCTTCTATCACATGGCATACGGATAGCACACGTACATTGCGTTATCCAATTTAGTACCACTGTCACCCATGTTTGCATTCTCGATATGTATAACAGGTTTAGCATATCGGGCCGTTGAATTTCACGTTATAAGCAAAACCTGGTAGCTGTAGATTAGACTTCTAAATTCCATCTGCTTTTCTGTTATTTCATTAATATTGTTTATTTAACATATACCAACATATTTAGTATTTTATACAATATTAGTGATATCTGTACTACGTATCCATAATGCCAATCGCTGATTATGAAGACCCAGCATATGCTGAATGGGCAAATAGCAGCGTAAAACAGTGGGAAGTTCGCCTTCATCCGCTTGGTGAAACGTATGTATTTGATTTCTTTATGGAAGCCACTGGTGACATTGACAAACAGCGTCTTCGACTGTTTGGTATACAAGTTCAAATTGTAATGCATGTTATAGTGCTTTATATATTTGCACGCAACCTTGCTATTGCTCGTAAAATGGTCATGCTACTACCTCGTAGTCTGATGTTATGGTGCTGTTTAGCTTCCTCAGCCTCAAGTGTCGTGTCCATCACGATGGCTGTATTTATGTTTGTCAATTTTCCTATTAACTGTCGAATCATGACATGGCTTTTTATATCCAGTATCTCAATTAATATGATGGGCAATAGCTTAATACTCCTTCAAAAGGTTTATCTGGCACTTTGCCAAAAGAATTGGATAGTCTATATCAGTATCCCAGTAATAGTAGCGCAATTTGCATTCACTTTTATTTTTACGTATAACAGCTATGTTATATTGGAAGAAAAGGTTGGCTGCATGAATTATTACCCCCAGTTCGTTCTGTGGTATTGGTTCATAGTTAACGTACCAATCAACGTGCTATTTTCGGCAATATTTTGCTACATTGCTTTAAAGCACTATCGTATACTTGGATCAGAAGTATGGAAGCGGTTGGCACGCGATGGGATACAAGCAATGTCTCTGGCTACGTTATGTAACATTATTGGACCTATTATTACAATTGTGCCTATAAGCAAAAGCAACACTGATCTATTTTTTCTTATAGATTGGTAAGTGGAAACAGTTGGTTATTTACATGTAATTTATATATATATATATAGGATGGTTGTCACAACAATACTAATTAATCATTGCCAGAATGCTAGTAAAAACATTGATACCGCACACAACCCAAAAACCTACCATATGCTTAATATATCCCAAATTGCCACCGTAAAATCATTAGACTATTAATAAATAGACCTATTATTATTATTTACTACGAAAGAATCATAGAGTATTTTCATATCTACTCGAGCATGGTTGGCATTTACTATAAATCCCCCAGGAAAGTAAAACTTTTTACGCAATCAATTGTAATAATTTAGATAGTTGACGAGTTGATTAGATTAAATTGCGTTTAAATCATTATTCATAACAAATTATAATGCTTTAAATAATTCACAGCAACAATAATATAAATTAACATTTATCTATTTATCATATTTTATTGTAAGTAACATGGAATACTATTTAATATCTATTTTGATATTAAAAATAGTGCAGATTAATTAAGACTGATTGATTCAATTAAAGTTGATATGACACTGCTTCAACAAGCCACTTCTTAGTATTAAAAACTAATCGACGATTTATTGTTTGCGTTATTAATCTTTTTGCCCCCAGCTTGAAGCTAGGGAGTCAAAATACAATAGCTTTATATACTAAATGAATATAAGTACTTGCTATTTTATGTGTGAGTAATCAACCAATTCTACTTGACTTGAAAAGTGACTTGATTACAATCATCCTATAGAACTGAGAAACAGAACGCGCATGTGTGTTTTTACACCTATTTAGACGTTGACAAAATACCTTTGTTTTGTCTTATTTTTATTACAATCTTGTGAGCTGTTTTTGGTGGATGAAACATTATTGGCAGTTTGCTAGCGTGTAGATCTTTTGCAAATCCTATTCTTTGCATTCCACTAAAACAAAGCTATCCGCCACTATGGATCACCACGGAGAACAGAGACGAGGACGTAAGTAGCAGCTTATCGCGATATTAAGCCCAGATACCTGGCTATTGTTTGCAACCAAATTGACAATTATTTTAATATACTGGTGCAGATGTTGGTCGTAACGCGCATCGTGAAGATCAGCGACGATCTCACCACGCTAAACCTTATGATCGACGCGGCGGTGGCGGTGGACGTGCAAGTGGAGGTAAACCACATGAATCGCAACAAGAAGAGAGCGCCGAACAGCGTATATCGTCGTTTCTTATAAGAGTCGGTGATAAGGTCGGTATTAGTTTGTACAGATTGTATTTAAATTGACAACCTGTACGACATTTAGGTAAATCAAACGTTTAAAGATAGTATGGAAGCATTGGCCAAAATTGTCGATCGTGAATATCGTCAACACTCGGAATTGATTCTTAAAACAATGCGGGCCTGGTAAATTTGATGATTATAATATGTGGTGTTTATATTGATTATCTACACATTTGATAGTATTACCGAATTGCCCATGAAATCGGGTATATATGCCACATTTGTTGGTGTTATTAACCGACGATCACCAGATACAGCTGAATTATTTGTACGTATGGCGGCCGATGCTTTACAACAAGCATTAAATCGAGCCAATTGGCGTCAAGTGAAAATACTGGTAAATATAACTGTAATATATATATATATATATAATTAACTTAAGTTTACTATACTAGCTTCGTTTTTTTAGTGAATTATTCAATGCTAATGTGATTTCAAATTCGGAATATACAAAGCTTTTGCGTTGTTTTACCACCGTATTTGAAGAGCCACAACTACGACGTGTAAGTGTAGTATAATATGGGTATAATAATAATAATAATAATAATGTTTATAATAATATATAGGATCGTGCTGATTGTATTGCCTATATACTTATGGATACTTTAGTATATGTACGTTTAACAATTTTATTCTTTCAATTCATACTAATATCTGTTGATTGACAATTACAGTCAGCATTGGAATTTAAAAAACGCGCATCCACTGAATTAGATGGTGTACTTTCAGTCTTAGAGGTTTATATTCGGGCTCGTCAACAACAACCAGCCCATACCGATATGTTAAAAGTATTCCAAGGACCTGCTGCACCATATCCACAAGAAGAGGTAAAGAATAAACGTATAAGTAATATAATGATTAACTAATAATTTGATAGACCATCTTATTGCTATGGCAACAACTAACACAATTACGGGAAGATAATTGGGAACTGCCTATGCTTCCCAAAGTATACACTATAATGGAGGATTTATTAGTAAATAACCGCCAGGTAAATAATAATCTATATCAATTATATTCGACACTGTTATTAAAACTATTTAGCACTCTTTACCGGCTATTAAAATACCAGATGATAACTTGAATGTAGTATATCCTATATCTAATCTAGTCTTTCGTCTTTTTGCCGATGATCAGGTATATAAACTGAGGTTATAGCAATATTGTTGATATGTTAATCATTATACATTTCTAGTTGGCCGCTTTACCTATTTCTATGCCATCTGGTACAGCCATTGCTCGTCACGTATTACGAGACATTATTGTAGATTTGCTTGAATTATACGAAGTGAATCGAAAAGAATGTCTCAAGTATTTGGTTAGTCTACGAGAATACTTCCAACCGGCCACCTTCTATATTCCTACTCCAGCAAAGGAAGGAGGTGTTGAAGGAGATGAAGATACAATTATGCCAGAGATTACATCTGACGTAGGTGGATGGCGTTTAGATGCTATTATTATTGAAGTAAGTGTTTGTAATAAAGAAATAGATTAATACAAATAACATAACAATATATTAACTATTGTATTATTAATTAGATAGTATTGGGTAAATTGTTTGAATTACCAGCACCAGAACAAAAACTCGTGTATTACGGTGTTATTTTAATGGAAATGTGTAAAGTTGTTCCGGATACTTTTCCTTTAGTCATATCCTTTTAATGATCATATATATATACCATTATTATTATTATTACTAAATAGTAATAACAGGTTTAATAGCTTAACTTAATTTATGTACTTTGGACGTGCCATTAGTTTATTATTCGATAGTGTTGAACAAATGGATGTTGGTTGTATGTATCGATTATGCGACTTTTTCGTACATCATCTAAGTAATTTTGCATTTCATTGGAATTGGTCGGAATGGTAAGTAGATAGAAGTGTAGATTAACTACAGTATGTATAGTTTATTATGTATTATGTTAATAGGTCATCGGTATTACAGTTGGATAGAACAAATCCTAAGCGTGTATTTGTCCGAGAAACACTTAATAAAACAATCCAGTAAGTATTTACAACTATATAATATAATCTAGTCTACTTACACTGGTTTATAGACTATCCTACTACGATCGTATTAAGACAAATTTGCCCGAAGATATGCTTGTTATGATTCCACCAGTAACACCAGGTCCTCGATTCCGGTTTGGTGGACAGGCTGCTGCCAAAGCGAGTAAGTCAACTTTTGCCCATCATAGTTATGCTAGTTATTACTTTAAGCTAATTATAGATATTAATAGATCCAGAGCAAGTAGCATTAGCCAATGCACTATTAGACAAATTGAGAACACGATCTGAACTTAGCGAGGTTCGTGCGCTCTTGAACGAATTTGTAATTGGTAGTGGAGCGGAAGATGGTGGTGAAGATGCTAACGGCGCTACTGTGGATGAAGAACGACAACGACTGGCCCGTGAAGTGCTCTTCCAATGTGTACTATTGATGGGCAGTAAAAGCTTTAGTCATATGATGAACATTACAGAACGGTAATTTAGCTTATTAAGCCATGCTGTATACTGATTATAGTACTTTGTAGCTGTCTTCCTTTATTGAAAGAATACTCGGCCGAAAGTGAATCTAAACTTCAAGTAATACGCATTGCTGAAGCATTCTGGTTTGAAAACACTCAGGTTGGCTACTATTAATCCATTAGCTATAATGTATATATTAATCATAGTTTTAAATCTTTTAAAACAGTTTTTTGGAATTATTATGGATCGATTCCTTATTTATCGATTAGTAGATCCCATCAGTGTAGTACAATGGCTATTTGACGATAAACATATGCCACACTTTGATCGATTCCACTACTGGGTGATAATGCATCGCATGCTATCCAAGGTGGTTAGTAAAGTGCAGGATACACAGAAGAAATTGATTCAAGCTCGAGAGGCACACATTACAAATGAATCACGTCGCATGGTAGATGGTAGGTTGTGATGTATGATAAAGTATGTATACAGTATAGGGTAACTATTAAACCAATAGTCATGGATGAAGAATTAGAACAACAGCGCATGGAGAAAGAAGCCATTGCTCAGTTGGAATCTACATACGATGCAGTCACTCGTGAACAGAAAGAAGTATTTCTTAGTCTATTCCAGGTAAATTGTTTATTAATAGTTGCTAATAAGAATGCTGATTAATAGTTTAATTAATTGTAGAGCTTCTCAAGAGTTATTACACTTAAGTTGGCTGAATTTGATCATCAAGGTGTTGACGCCAACACACAGCCATGGTGTTACTGGACTATGGGATGGATGCGTGATTTTGGACGCTACGTAAGTGGTTTACGTATTTTAATAGAAATATACTAATTTATCACTTGTATTTAGTACTACAAGCTAGTAGAGCCTTTAGTACCAACACTTTCAAGCATTGTATTCACCAGTGAAACAGATCCACGTGTCAACCATATATTTGAACAAATATGTCAATTGATAAATGACCGACGAGAACCACTTCAGCTACAATAATGAGTATGGATGCTTGATAGTGTGGAATGAATAAAATGATTTCACAAGATTTATAAATGATTTATTGTCACAAATAACTAAGAAATGTGGAGTTACGCACAAGTGCATTTTACCGATCATCGGCTAATAGTAAAGTATTACTGCCGTCGCGTGATTCGGCCAATCGTTCAAGGGCAATGACCATTCGTTCAGTGGCCAGTGTATTACGTTCAGTTAGTTCAAGTAGTCGGTCAAGGCGTTCCTTTAATCCCTCGCCTAATACACGATCGCGTGCACGTTCTTGAGAAAGCCAGTCCAATGTTGTTGTATTGTCTATATCAAGTAGATTGCTACTTGATTGGAGCCGGCTACGTTTGAATGGACGTGGATTCGCGCTACTACCTCCACCGGTCCCTTGATGGCTATTGCCTAGTCGGTGAGAATGCTGCTGCTGATGGTGGTGATGAGTTGGTGACACTACTGATTGTTCTATCAGTGTTTCTGCTTGTGAGGCACTGGCATCAGCAGATGGATTGGGTGCACTTAGTAGTTGGAATAGACTATCGAGTGTCCTATCATTCGATTCAACATCTTCATCGTCATCTAGACCGACAGCTGCACCGGCCGTAACACGTTGTAGACTTGTTGCATCGCCACCAGCGCCTGTATGATGACCATGATGTGATGGATTGGGAATAGTATCAACATCACCAAGTACATAGGCAAGCTCGTCGTAAAATGGCCACGAGTCAATAATATCCGGACCATTATACTCGTGGCCGGCGGCCAATGCCACGCGATAAGTACGTTGACGTCTATATTCGTTTTTAAGATTACGCCATCGCCAGCGACATTGCTCGGCCGATCGCTCAAATCCAAATTGTCGTAAATGATCGCTAAACATACCAAATAAAAAGCCTTTGTTATGGGCAGATGACTTTAGATCGTCCAGATGGCTAACGGCAATTTCAATTAGTAGGCGCGTTTCACGTTCGCGCCATAACGAGCGTGAATGACCCGTCTTGCGCTGTTTAATATCCCTATCGGCTAACAAGTCGCCCATTGTACGGCTCGATGACATATTAAGCAGTGATCGGCCATTGCCGGTAGTAGCAGGTGGTGCGCTATAAGGTACATGTGATGCTTGAATAACCGCCCGTTGACTTTGTGGTGTATGTGGTAAATGCTGCGCCGACTGTGATGGTGATGGTTGTTGCTGCTGCTGCTGCTGCTGTTGTTGTTGTTGTTGCTGTTGCTGTTGTACTTGGCGTTGTTCAGTTAGTATTTGAACATCTTCATCTTCATCAAAATCATCCTCTTCGTGTTCCATATCATCGTTATTATTAATATTGATATCGTTATCTTTTTCATCATTGCCGTTGCCGCCTCGACCTAGTGCACTTCTATCGTGGTGCTCCACGACAAGCTGCGTCTGAGAGCGACGGCCTGTAGTCACGTTAAGATTATCCATATCTGTGTCACAACCAGTATGGCGTGGCGTATTTTAGTATTAATATTAGTGTGTTTGTATATAGTTTCTAAGCTACTATCGTGCTAATAGATATCGGCTTTACCTTAACTAGACTTGTTTGATATAGTGTTGAAACAATACGCTATTTGTATATTAGTTGCAAAGACTAATCCGTTATAATCGCGTTCAGAAGTAAAAGCGGTCTTTTTGCTATTGTCAAGGCAATCAGAGCTGGCTCAATTCGTCGGTAAGCTAATGCTCGGCTTTATCGCCTAGGTGCTAAACAGTAGTGTAGTTGCCGCTCACCTATAGCAAAGCAATAGGACAATTGTAAAATGAACTGGCGTGTTTCTTATGTAGAAACTGTACTGAACCAAGGAAAAAGAGGTGTGAAAAAAAGGATTCGACCATTTCAATTCGGATCTAAACTGATCTGCAGTCATTGTGAATGGGTGTCATAATAATAACAGTAATAATTAATTGTAATTGTAATTGTAATAAAAGGTCGTTCTTATTCGCCGCAAATGGAACTGGCAAATTAAAACTGTATTCTTTCTGTTTATTATTATACAAATATATTTGTTTATAACTATTATTAGAAGATTATCAATAAGTTATTTAGTATAGAGCCAAGCGCAATTAAAGTTTATATTTATTAAAAAAGGCCTTCTAGGCCCTTGTTATGCACTTTTACCGGGCTATTACATTTATCGAAAAAGGCCTTCTAGGCCCTTGTTATGTACTTTTACCGGGCTATTACATTTATCGAAAAAAACATTCTAGGCCCTTGTTATGTACTTTTACCGGGCTATTACATTTATCGAAAAAAACATTCTAGGCCCTTGTTATATACTTCTACCAGACTATAACGTTTGGACAGAAAAGCTAAATCTACTATATAAGCCCGATGTAAATGCAATTTTATTCAATACTTCATTCACTCAACTACGTTCTTCATCAGTATCAGCTTTACTTTTTTCTTTTACTGCAAACATTCAGCACCTCAACATGCATATCGTATCACTTATCTCAATGGCCATTGTCTCAGTCGCTGGGTTAATGGCCGTCAGTGTCGTTTTGGCCGACACTCTTCCTCAAAAATCCGAAGGCATAGCCAGGATTTATGATCCTTTTGTACCCAGCAGCTGCGGTGCTTCCAATCCACCTACCGCTTTTGTGGCCGGTATTGGGGATTCTTACTTTACTACACAAAATCCCAACAAAGACCCATTGTGCGGCAAGTGTATCAAGGTCACTAGTCCATCCGGCAGTGTAAAGGTCCACATCATGGATAAGTGCATGGTCTGTGGCCGAGATGATATTGTTTTATCGGAAGCCGCACTCAACGCTATTGGTGGTATTAGAAATAGTACTCTCCTAATCACCTGGGAAGCATCAAATTGTTTTTAGGCGCTTATTTTACATTTTAGCTAGTTGTGTCCAACCGTATTAGCAATAACAATAATAATGACACTTTGACTGAATGAATGAATCAAAGTATGTCATTGCTTAAGCTTTTTCGAGCACAAATATCTGTTATGTCTTTATTTGTTTATAAATAAACAATCAATTCACACGATATAAATGTGCCAATGTGATTTATGAACAAGTGTAATTATTGTATATTACTATTGCAAGCTACAGAGTAGATAATAGTTGTCAGTGTAAATACAGAATAATCCATGCCAGCTAACTAGTCCGATATATCAATATAGTCGATGATATGGGCCAAAGGTATTTCATCTAATGATTATAATAAGTAAATAGCTATGTACATGTAAGTAGTTTACCTTTACGGATAAGTAGATTGGCAAAAGTAAAGCTCTTAGTGCCGGTGTTGTATTTCTTAGTAATATAGGCCCCTTTACTCTGTAAGTATCTTAATAAATCTTCACGATCCTTATCGCTTGTATTATCCTTTAAAACAACTTCATACGCCATATCGATAGCAATGGAAATAGCACTGTGAATTGACAATAGACAAGAGTTTAAAGTAAATGATGTAGAATGATAGTAAAAAGATGAATAAATAGACGCAATACGTATTTGTACCACTTGACACGTCATTTTTAATGCACACCGATAGCAGTATAATCCATTAAATTATCAATAATTATAATAATTGTAATAAAGGTTTATTTTTATTTGTCGCAAATGTAACTGGCAAATTAAAAACTGCATCCCTTTTGTTTCCTACTATAGGGATGTATTTGCGCATGGCTATTATTAGAAATTTATTAATAGAGTATTTAGTGTAGGACCATGTATCACCAGAGTTCACGTTTGTCAACAAAAGGCCTCCATAGCTTCTAATATGTACTTCTATCAGTTTATGACATCATGGTCAGGGAAATTAAATCTACTATATAAACCCGACATAGTTACAGCTTTCATTTAATACTTCATTCGCTCAATTACGTTCTTCACCTGTATCAAATTTACTTTTCTTGTTTTATTACGAACACTCAGCACTTCAACATGCATACTCTATCACTTATTTCAATTGCTATTGCCTCAGTCGCTGGATTGATGGCCGTCAATGCCGCCTCGGTCAGCAACCTTCGTCTAACCGGCAAACATAGTGGTAGTGCCTCGTTTTATATTCTTACGGGAGGATACAGCACCTGTGGTACTATCGAGCAAGGCAGCAGACCCGTGGCCGGTATTTCTCCTTCCTACTTTACTACACCAAATCCCAACAAAGATCCATGGTGCTCCAAGTGCGTCAAGGTCACTGGTCCAAAAGGCAGCGTAGTTGTTCATATCGTGGACAAGTGCATGAGCTGTGGTCCAGACGATATCAATTTATCGGAAGGCGCATTCAAGGTTATTGGTGACACTGATGATGGTCGTGTCCCAGCCACATGGGAAGAAGCCCCATGCGCTTAGGTGGTTTTTCTTCACTTTAGCTAGTTGTGTCCAACCGTATTAGCAATAACAATAATAATGACACTTTGACTGAATGAATGAATCAAAGTATATCATTGCTTAAGCTTTTTCGAGCACAAATATCTGTTATGTCTTTATTTGTTTATAAATAAACAATCAATTCACACGATATAAATGTGCCAATGTGATTTATGAACAAGTGTAATTATTGCATATTACTATTGCAAGCTACAGAGTAGATAATAGTTGTCAGTGTAAATACAGAATAATCCATGCCAGCTAACTAGTCCGATATATCAATATAGTCGATGATATGGGCCAAAGGTATTTCATCTAATAATTATAATAAGTAAATAGCTATGTACATGTAAGGAGTTTACCTTTACGGATAAGTAGATTGGCAAAAGTAAAGCTCTTAGTGCTGGTGTTGTATTTCTTAGTAATATAGGCCCCTTTACTCTGTAAGTATCTTAATAAATCTTCACGATCCTTATCGCTTGTATTATCCTTTAAAACAACTTCATACGCCATATCGATAGCAATGGAAATAGCACTGTGAATTGACAATAGACAAGAGTTTAAAGTAAATGATGTAGAATGATAGTAAAAAGATGAATAAATAGACGCAATACGTATTTGTACCACTTGACACGTCATTTTTAATGCACACCGATAGCAGTATAATCTATTAAATTGTCGATTGGTTATTTTACTGTAAAATAGGTGAGAATATTTTATTCATGCAGACTGATTGAATTTTGAGTGATTTATGCAGCAACACTCTGCCATGCTAATACTCGGCATTCCATATGATTTTACGAGTTTTTAGTATTTGCAAGTTTATTAATAGCAATATTTGATAGACAATTCATTATTGACTTATAGATAATTGCTAGATAATGCTAAAAGATATAGATTATTAATTAGTTAATATGACCAGTATAATCAACTCATTCATATATTATAATAATAAGACTGTTTATAAATAGATTATGATAAATAGATCATAATAAATAAATTATAATAAATAAAGGGCAGTATATAGATCAAAGGCAACAAAGTAAATAATGATATGGCCATTGTTTATGATTATAAATAAAATGATAATTGAAGCTGATGGCAAAGCAGTGTGTACTCGTGTGTGTGTGTGTGTGTGTGCACTTGTGTGAATGAGTGAATGAGTGATAGTAATGAACGCACATTCAAATACTTTTACACCACCACTCTAATCAACATCGTTTTATTGTTATTGCTGTTATTGTCGCTCTCATATCAATCTTTTTTGACAGTGTCCTATTTTTATCGCTTTTTGTTTGTCGAATTCCTATTATTGTATTGCGCCGTTCACGTCAAGTAATGAAACACGATACCACTTTGACCTGTGTCGTGGACATTTACATTATCTTGCACAGCTACTATCGTCACTTTTAATAGTTTGCACGCACCTGCATACACACATATACGGTAAGAGGAACAGGGTATAGGGCGAATATGGCGTTTCTTATGGTTGCAGCTTGAAAGGTTTCGATGACGACTGCATCGTTAGCCGAGACGGCAGTAGCGTTGAGTGCACCGTGCATAACTAGACGAGTACAAGCAGACGGATAGACGGGCATACTTATAGTGTCATAGGATGCGATGGCGACCGACGAGTAGCTGCACAAGTACTATACCGGCTATTGCTACTTATTGCTACTATCAATGCTGCTGCTAGTTATATTGCCAATAGCTGCACGGCCACACCTATCAACAACAATTCTTGGCACAATAGCAACTATAGTGGTAATAGGGACAGCACTGCAATGCGGCGTCTTTGATCTGTTTATTAGCTATAATAGCGATTATTATCGATACTAATCATATTCTATTGTGTGTACTTTTGTACTGGTAGTTTCGTGGGCATGTCGCCAGTGGACGATCAAGTAGAGGCTGTTACCAGCACGGTAGCTATAGCCGATACTATCGCTACTACACCTATCAATACGGAAAGTCAAACAAGCTCAATTGTACTACCAGCCTCGACCTCTACTACTACTGCTATGGTGGCCAACGATAGCCAGATTAGCACTAATACACCTTCTATAGGTATTATAGCCATTCCTCATGAGTTTAGCGATTTACAATGTCGCCAGTTGGAGGAGCTGGCCAGTCTTCATAAGCTCAGCGATTCGGACTTGGAAGGCTATATTACAAGCAATGAAACAGCAACTGGACAACTTTCGGTGGTGCAATTACTTCGTCTTTTGTCCGCTGGCTACGACCGTGCTCGTCAAAGTGTAGACGAAAAACAGCATGAGTTGGTTACACTGCATGCGGAATTTGCTCGTCAACAAGAGCGTCTTTGGCAACTTGATCGCTCGGTAACATTGCTGCAACGACAAGTGGTCACCCGTCGACAGCAAATGAATCGATCGTTATCGGAACAACAGGAATTGGCTGTGCAGTCAATCTCTACTGAACAAAGCCAGCTACAACGAGAAATTGATTCACATCCAATACCGCAAATCAAAGTGAAACCAGTTCGACATAAAACAAGTTTAAAGCAGGTCGAAGAGACAGAGGATGACATAGACCCGTTAAATGGGCATATAGAGAGCAGTTTATGCTCAGAAGATGATGAACTTGATCGATTACCATTCGACGATGTCGATATGAATGAAGCTAGTCATCAGCACCACAAAAGCCGTAATATAGAGTCACGGGATAGATCGAGCCATTTGGACAGGTCTCAGCTTGATCAAGACTCGTTTCTTAATTCATATAAGCGATGGAGACCACGACGTGGCCGACGGCACAGTTCACTTCATCGTAATGCTCTTCGACGTGATAGTGGGCCACGAAGTTTTGCCGAAGAGTATGATTCAGATCTTGACGCTGAAGATACAATGTGGTTCTCGTGTGGCTCACCGGCCAGTTCTGGCGATGAACAAGTGCCAATTGGATCAATGACAAAGTCATCAATGGAAACTGGATCATCAATAGGCGGGATTAGTCTTACAGGTTCGTTATCAAGCGGTGCACTGCCTAGAAAGTCTTATTTTACCAGTGATAATGGCACAACTCGTCGGCCCATTGCACTGTCTTCTATAGGTCGTCCCTATTCAATGACAGCAACATCAAGTGGTGATCATAGTCAGGATCGTTTTAATAAAGGTTATATGCAAAAGGGTAAATCACCAGCATTGCTAGATGAAGCTGCAGAAGCAGATCGACAAGCTACAGTCATATCACCACGGGCCCGTAGCTCACTTGAGAAATGGACAGCCGGCTTATTAACATGGCGAATGAGTTCAGCACCATCTATTGCACGTGAATCAGATCTAAATAGCCAACAGCAACAAGAAACAGCAGCTATAAATAATCAGCATGCATCTAAACACTTACCGACAACATCAGCATCAACCGAGCATAGTTTGCCAATATCGGTTAATGCAGAAACGTTAAAGTCTCGCTTTTTACAAGAACCATTGCTTTCTACATTAAAAGAAGAGCATGCATTAAAAAACAGTATAGCTGTAGCACCTACAGCTGTCAAAACGGCTATTGCAGCTCCATCACGGTCCCGTTCACCAGTATCCGGTCATTTTAGTATATCTCAGTCTTTATCAGCATCGCCACAATCAACATCGACTTCTATCTTAAGTACAGCAGTAGCTGCTGCTGCACAACAACTGGCTATTTCTGGTCGATTAAATCTATCGGCCAAATCAACAGCCACCACCCAAGAACAACGACCGCATAGTATAATATCGACAGTAAGCAATGATCATCGTGACTCAACATTAACGGCTATTTCGTCATATGATACTGAATCGATATTTACTGGTGCCACATCTGCTACTAATACTCATAATACATCAGCACCCGGTGTTCCTTTACACTTTAAAGCAATTGCCATTGCAGCTAAATTGATCAGCGGTGGTCAGTTAAATTCAACTGATATTTATAGTAATTCAAAGCGAGGTATTGCTCGTTGGACAGTTGGACTACTGGCTCATCAACCGTTTTCTATTTTTAATGAAGAGCCGCCATCATCTTCATCGCGTAAAACATCATCTGCTTCTGTAACAATGAAAGCAGCGGTAGCAGCATCAGCAGCAGCAACAAATAATACAGATTCGAAATATTATGCAAAAACATTAAATAGTGAAACTAATACAGAAAACACAACTAGCTCCAGCGATACAATTGATATGTTACAATCACGTTCATCGGCACATTCATCTCATAAAAACAGCTCGCGTCGTCGTACTCCACCCACTGCGCTACCATTGATGTCTAGTGGATCGACTACATTGGCCAGTACAGAATTAAGTGGACTATCGCCGGCTACAACATCGTTTACCAGTGCCCATGCCATTACAACAGCAATGAATACTGTTCCTAGCGGCAGTGTAAGCGGCAATGGTGGCAATAGTAGCAGTAGCAGTATTTGTAATAGTATAGAGCTACCATTATCATCACCGCCTCATTCGCCTACCGTGGCAACTGTACGTGCCTCTTCTTCAGGTACAGTAGTTACACTTCGTGGGCAGGTCAGCACATCTAGTGCAGGCCAACATGTATTGCATTCAAGTAAAAGCGGAGCAGCACGTGGTCTACTGGCTCAATTGGCTGAACAACACGATACAATTCAAGATGCGATTATGGAACGATGGTCAAAGTTTGCACATGCGCCAGAACCAGCATCGCCACTCTCTGCTCCCGCATCTTTACACGTTACAACATCATCAGCAAGCATTGCAAGTCCATTAAATGAAGAACTGAATAAACCATCGAAAGAAGACAAAGTGGATATAAAAATAGAAGAGCCAGTGGAAGAGTATGACTATATCAACTGTCTTAATAAGAGTCGTGCCAAACATAGCTATCTGGATAGCCAACAGAGTACAGCCGATACTAATCGTGAACACAATACAGACCATGGTAATAAAACGGCCGATATAGTAGATAATGATGCCACTATACGTGTTAAAGGCTCAATGACATCGGCACTATTTGCATCGATGCCAACAACACCTATACAACATATAGTAATGGAGAATTTGCCAGAAGGCATATTGGCCCGTCGAATACGAAATATGTCTAAAAAGGAACGGAAACCATTAAGGCAGTTGGTACGAGCAGGTGTACCGGCACAGTTAAGGTAAGCTTTTGCTAAGCAATTAGTTGTAACAGTTATAATAGTAATAACAACATATAATCTAACTATTTAATTATTTAATTATTATAGACCACAAGTAAGTAATTAACAATAAAGCAAATGGATTAACTAATCTAATATACAATTATTTATTAGATATGGCTAGAATGTTCTGGCGCCTATGATATTCGACAGCCAAACTATTACCGACATTTACTTGATAATTATGTTGGACAGACATCAAATTGTATGAATCAAATTGAAATGGTAATACTGTTGATGATAGTGGTCAATGTAATAAATACTAATATATCATAGGATGTACATCGTACTATGCCGGATAACATTTTCTTTGGCGGTGATGGTCCGGGCGTCTGTAAATTACGTCGAGTACTAACAGCCTATAGTTGGTAAGTAAAATTAATGTATCTACACTCTAACCAACTGTCTTCAATATAGGCATAATCCTACAATTGGCTATTGTCAAGGTAAGTAGCAATGTTTTTAAGAAGAAATAGCCATGTCATAATCTATTAACAATTATAATTGATATCGAATATAGGTATGAATGTGATGGCTGCTACATTGTTATTAGTATTTCCTACTTCAGAAGAGAATGCCTTCTGGATACTTGTTTATTTATTAGAGCATATTATACCTGATGGTTACCATACACACCAATTAATGGCGGCACAGGCTGATCAGCGTGTACTTGAAGAGTTGTGTCGAGATAGTTCACCTCAGCTGGCTGGGCACTTGAAAGCATGCGGTGTTGATATGGCAGCAGTGACTATTAGTTGGTTTCTATCGATATTTGCCGAAAGTATGCCATTAGAAGTAGGTTGACTGGATAGACACCAGTATGATATATTAACCAACCAACGAATTTATATATCCATTTATAATATTTAGACTTTATTACGTGTATGGGACATGGTATTGGTTGAAGGTTTTTTGGCACTGTTCCGTATATCAGTGGCGCTGCTTCATTTACACGAACGCGATATGCTTAAATTACATAGCACCGCGGCACTGTACGCTTGTTTAAAAGGTGCACCCGCCCGTACTCGACGACCTGAACGTCTACTACAACTGGCATTTGGCCGATTAAGATCTGTAGTACGAGATGAAGTGGTTAAAACGCGTCGTGCACATCATACACAAGTATTGTGTGAAGAATATGCTTGTATGTCATTGCCTTGATTATTGTTTTTGTTTTTTGTATATCATTTGCATTCATTTTTCATTTGCAGTATACGTGGAAATGCTCCATAAACATAAGTAAAACGATACTTGTATTGATTATTAATTATGCTGTTTAGTGATATATTTGTATTGCAAAAAGTAATACCTAATTATTATAATGTAAAACTAGTGAATATTTATCTATATTAACAATAGTGTTTGTACTATAAATTATTTATTTTATATCATTGTGTTATTGGATTACTAATTAATTACCTACATTGTAGAACTAATGAGTATTATAATATAAATCATCTACTTTGTATTGTTGGACTATTGATTACCCGTAAATTAGAAATTACGCGGGTCATAAATATGGCAATTGAACTATTACCAATAGGAAAGGGGAATAGACATGTCATTGTCGTTTGATTTCGTACTCAGCAGCTTTGTTTGTTCACATCAATAAACATTTGCCATTGCCAATAATAGATCTAAAACGTCAGTTGCTGTATTATCTCCTCATTGGCTATATACTAGTCGAGTAATAAAACTTGGCTTTAATTCGGACTGTGTAAAATGCTCTAAAAATGCGCAGTCAAATAAATCGATTGGTTATGGGCATGGCAATGCTTAGATGGAGCAGAGACGATCCCATATGCTGTATCCCTTACATTACTGCTTTTAGCATCCGTCTTGTGACCGCGTCACTCTCAAATTAGCAATAAAAATTGAGCAATAAACTCAGAAAGGCAGGGCAAATCACCCGAACTGTTTAACCAGGCCATTCTATAGAAGTGTATTCTCAGAAATAAATACCACAACGTCCTAAGCGTTTTATCTCCGGTGCCCGTTTTGTCATTGAAGCTCCTATTTACTATTTTCTATGACTTCCATTTAGGATGCTCTTTCCCAGCACTTCGCCAGCTAATGCTTTTATGCGAGCGCCATATTGTTACCGTCCACTATTTTGTCTTGTTTCCTCTTCGCCATATAGTTTTATCTAGTATCTTGGGATTTGCTTGGATAGCATTTCGTCCTGGACGTACATCTCTGCTAAAAGTACTTTTCTCCTACGCACGCGTTTTTTATGTTTGCGTATTAGCCGTGTTAAATCATCCTACCGATTGCCATTATTCTGGTCCGTTATTAATTAATTATCCTTATATTAAACGGCTATAGTACAGTACTGGAATTGCCTCCAGTATTTCTACTGCCAAATATCCACCTGTGTGTTTTGTTGATACACAGTTGTGTAGCAATTTGCTTTGTTCAATTATTGTGTTATAAAGACAGTTGCTGAAGCTAGAACATTTAAATTACAACAACTACCATTGCCGCCCTCCCCTCACTCTGTAAGTGTAAATTAACATTGATTGATGATTGGCTATCAATTTACGTAATCTAACCAATATGTTGGTAACTTTTACACACAGTAATTCTACCGCTACTGCCTACAAAGCATCTGCGGATTAAATCAGTTTATTAACCAATCAATGTCACAGCAAGGATCTACAGGACGAGTACGTAGTCCACCAGGATATAGCGAGATGGATGAATCTCGCCGTACTACCTTTATTCCAGGCACTCCTGGTTGGGAACAAGCTAACCAGGAAATGAGCGAATTTAACAATGGCAACCAGTCAGAGATGTATTACGCACAAAGTGCCGGTATTAACTCTGAAGTTGCCGGTGATCCTATTCAATCATCAGGCGATTATAATAGCACACTTGCCTCGGCCAATGGTCGATTTTCGCCAAACCAATCGCAGCAACATTATGCGACTGAGTATTCGGATGTCACTGCCGACTTTAACACCTCAAGCCAACGCCAATACTTGGTCGATGGCCAAAAGGAAAGCAACGGCACGTATACTTACGCCAATGAATACTCGCAGTACCTTGACCATCAAACTGCTGATGAAATGGAGATGCCACAATACAGCCAGTTCACTGATGAGAAGCAAAGCCATAATAACTTCAGCCAATTTGGTACTCAAGGTCCAAGTTTCTTTGATGAGGATTTATCAGGTCCTAATGGCCGCCCTCGTCCCGTTGAAGAAGAGTCGTCCGAGGAAGAAGAAGATGACGATGAAGAGGATGAAGAAGAAGATGAGAACTCGCCGATTGAAATTGTTGCCGCAACTGTCTCGACCTTCGATGACCCGACGTTGCCTAGCTTAACATTCCGTTTCTGGGTCCTTGGTACGTTTTTTACCGTCCTTGGCGCTGGTGTATCGCAAATATTTTACTTCCGTTCCAATGCCATTATTTTCTCTGTATTCTTTGTACAGCTGATTTCATATCCAATGGGTATACTTATGGCCATGTCATTGCCACGTCGTCAGTTCAACGTTCTCGGTTGGAGCTTCTCGTTTAATCCCGGGCCATTCAACATGAAAGAACATATGTTGATTGGTGTATCGGCAAATACGGGCGGTACTGCAGCCTACGCTATTGACATTATTGCCGTGCAACGCTTGTTCTATGGTCGCCATGTTGGTCCACTTGAGGCAATTCTACTGCTATTGACCACGCAATGTATTGGTTATGGTATGGCTGGTATGCTGCGCCGTTTCCTCGTTACACCTGCCAGTATGATTTGGCCATCTAACTTGGTGCAAGTGGCGCTGTACAACACTTTGCATGGCACTGAACCAGCCAATCAAGGTATGAAGCGCCAAACCTTTTTCATGATTGTGGCCTGTGCAACCTTTGTCTACCAATTGCTACCATTCTACATCGCTCCAATTCTTTCGTCAATGGCCATTCTTTGCTGGATCGCTCCAAAGAACGGCGTGGCTCAGCTATTTGGCAGTGGCTACCAAGGTCTTGGTATGCTTAACTTTTCGTTTGATTGGTCGGCCGTCGGCTCATTCGGTCCACTGTACACACCATGGTGGGCTCAGCTTAACTTCTTCTTCGGTACTATAGTCACTTTGTGGATCGTTGCTCCTATCATGTACTTCAACAATGTATGGGAGGCCAAGCGTTTTGATCTAGTAACCCCAGAACAATTCGACGAAGATGGTGGTGAATTTGATATTATGCGTGTACTTACCAGCGATTTGGAACTTGACGAGCCTCGATTGGCCGCCTACTCTAATTTGCGTATGTCTCCAGTATTTGCCTTAACCTATGGCACTGCCTTCATGATTATTACTGCTACACTTACTCACGTATTCCTTTACTACCGCCACTCGATCTACCGCCAATTTAAGGCATCACGTACCGAAAAAGAAGATATCCACACTCGTTTGATGCGTGCCTATCCCGATGTACCCATCAGCTGGTATGCTGGTATATTTGTTATTATGCTTGTTGCAGCTATCATTGTGTGCGAAGTCTATCCAATCAAACTACCATGGTGGGCACTTCTACTTGCCTTAGCAATCTCGGCCATACTTGTACTGCCTATTGGTATTATCCAAGCTGTCAGTAACAATCGTGTTGGTTTGAACGTTATTACCGAGCTGGTTTGCGGTTACATGTTGCCTGGTCGTCCAATTGCCAATGTTGCCTTCAAGGTCTATGGCTACATGACTATGTTCCAATGCCTGCTACTCGTTGAAGATATGAAACTTGGACACTACATGAAGATTCCTCCACGCAAAATGTTTATCGTGCAACTGTGGGGCACCATTGTGGGTGCATTAGTCAATTATGGCGTTCTAGAATGGCTCGTTACCTCCAAGTTCGATATTCTAAGCGGTAAAACACCCGATCCTAGTGGTCAATGGGAAGCACGTAATACGAAGATTTTCTTCTCTGCTTCTATCATTTGGGGTGTTATGGGACCGGCCCGTGTATTCGGACAAGGTTCGCCATATGAAGTTCTCTTGTGGTTCTTCTTGGTCGGTGCGCTCTTGCCTGTTCCTTTCTACTTGCTCCACAAGAAGTATCCCAATGGCAAGTGGCATTTGATCAACATTCCAATCATGGGTATTGGTACTTTTGCCGTACCACAGTCGCCCGCCAACTTTATCTTCTCGGGCTTCATTGTGGCATTTGTCTTCCAGTACTATTTGTACCGTCGCCATCACGGCTGGTGGAAACGATACAATTACGTACTTAGTGCAGCCTTGGATGCTGGCACACAGATTTGTATCATGTTTGTCGTCGTTGCCTTGTCAGATACACCGTTCCCCGTCTGGATCGGTAACTCACGGCCAAGTGTCGAGATCTGTGATCTTAGCTTGCTTGAACGTGAGATGCCGGCACAGGTTGATTTTAGCACGTAAATTACGTGAAACAGCCGCAACATTAATGGGAGGATACTTTCTTTATTTACAACTCTTTCGCAGATGATTGTACATTGATTGTGGCTACACACAATGTATAATGACTTTGGATTTCCACACTGTATACGCTGAGTTTTGGATACTTACAAACTATACACACTACCACTATTACTACACACTATTTTCCTATTAATACAAATAAACGATTTATTCGTTTTCACTGAAAGTACTGCTAATAACAAATACTAAAATATTACAAATTTTTTGAAAGTGCAATTCAATTGCTAGTTTAGCCTTTGCATTGTGGTTGACAATTTTCATTGTTTATTCTATTGAAATCTATGCTGCCATTTTCGTTGTTCTGTACTATTGATGAGCAATGGCCTTTGCAATCGCGAAACGTATTCATTGTTCTAAAATAGAATACAATGCACAGTTTATTATTTCTATAAGAATTTAATTACTTTGTTTTATAAATAGTTTTGTAATATCGTTTTAATATAAATATGCCACATTAAATCGACTTTAGCTTGGAAATAAA
>JAHLTZ010000123.1:0-25004 GCA_025786725.1 Syncephalis fuscata
CTAGGATTTATTAGCGTATCAGTAGAATTATTATTGTCGCTGCTGTTGTTAATGTACGCATTTGTGTATGTGTATGGATGAGTGTGAAGCTGGGTGTCGGGGGGGGGGCAGAAATAGGACGAAGCGCAAGGCGGATTCACACATCATGCTAACACACCTCACCGCCTTATCTTTTTTCTTTTACCATTCCCATTCACTTCCCGGTTTACATTTGGGATTACTCCGTTTAGACACACACACACACTTATAGCCGCCGCCACTGCGATCCCTTCTGTGTGTAGCTGCGCTGTTAGTTGCCTGTGTCCGTATCCGGTTAAAAGGAAGCCTCCACGCCATTTTACCGCTGGTATTTTGCGCACTTATCCTCACTCGTTGGTTTTACATACCATCACCACCACCACCACTACACACCAACATCACACATCCCTGCCTTCATTCGCATCATTTACGTTTGTTGCGACGTTTCCCCCTTTCTTTCACCTTTCACTAACAACAACACACTACTTATTTACACCGATTATTAGCTCGCCTATTTTATTCTTGTTGCAACGAACAACTAGCTTTTTTGCTATTTGATTATCAGTAGCAACAACACTAACAAAAAATACACCACCACCACCATACACCACGTAAACACATTGTTGTCCGGTCGTGAAGTGCAACCAGTGTAGCCCATCTACAAGATGTCGAATGACCCACAAATTGGTAAGTAGCTGTTGTTGTTATGCTGTGCACTATCTATACATAGTATGTACAGTGTGTTATTTTTGTTTGAGTGAGGTAACAACGCGGCAGGTTCATATTGTTTATCTAAAACAAACAATATGATACGCAGCGCCCATCCTAAACTTGTTCGCAGATGTACGCGCGATTGTTTTCCCGACCATTACTTCTCCTTCTACTACACTTCATGGGTTCTATTCGTTCTTCCATGCATACTGGTTAATGATGGATGGGCACACATTTGGCACTTTCTTGTTTGTATGTCTTGAGGTACATTTTTTCTACTCTTCTGTAACCATTGATTCTTACAATGTGGCACGCCACCCCCTTTTGCCCTGCCCTGATTGGAAAAAACCGGCTGGGCAAGGATGAAAAGATAGGCTAGCGGCGACATTTACTCTGAAGTGCCAATGAACGAATGAAAGAATGTAATTCTATGTGTGTGTGTGTCCACTGCGGTGTTTCCTTTTGCCTTTGCTCTCTCGCTCTCGCTCTCGCTCTACAGCATCATCATTTGCCTTTAATACGCCGCACTTCTCGCTCACTCTTCCGGCACACGACTGGTCAGATGAACTTTTTATTGCTTGCGCTTCCTTGATTCTAATCGTTATTACCATCTGGCACAGCTGGCTGTTTCCTTTTCATTAATTGATTAGCATATTCGGAATTTATCCTTTTACACGGTCTACTATTGCCATTCACATATTGAATCGGCAATTATTACATTCTATTCTATTACTCCGATCTTGCTGACAATTTCACACACAACCTTTCACTCATTCACATCGATCCACACTCTACTTAATCGCATACCACGCTCTATACACAAATCACTTTCATTTATTGCTAGTATTATTATTAGCAATTAGTACTACTCTTATTATCATTATATCGCTACTACCATCCATCTTCTTCATCAGCTGCCACCTTGTCTGTGCCTCGCCTATCTTCATCCGTTTTCCTATTTCTTTCCTTGCCTATTCGGTCAGTCACAGCTGGTGCTATCCGTTTTCTCTTTGTTTTTCCAAAACAATACACACACTCAGCTACACACACAATCCACTGCCCTTTGCCTTTTAACGTCCACTGCGCAACCATCACATCTACGCACTACAACCAACTAACCTTTTCTTCTTTATTTATCGATTACTGTCGCTATGTCGTCGTCTTCTACAGAACGGACAGAGTCTGTGGCCGATGATGGCACCAAGACCGCTATCACTGTGACGACTACTACCGCCGATAATGGTACTGTTACCGTTGAGACGGTTACCGTTGTAACGAAGCCTGATGGCAGTACCAACACCACTACTGAAGTAGAGGAGTTCACCGAAGAGACGATTGAAGAACAAGCTGTTGAGGCCACCGAAAAGGGCGCCGTTGTTATTCCTATGACCGACATCAAGTCAGTCGATAAGCATGCTGATGCTAAGGAAGCCCACAAAGGCACTGGCCAACTGGAGATTGAAGAGCACGTCCACGTTGAAATGACTGAGGAGATTGATGAGGAGCTTGAAAAGCTACTTCAAACCGATCACACCAAGGGTCTAACCAGCGAGGAGGCTGCCCAACGTCTTGAACAGTTTGGTCGCAATGAAATTGCTGAAGTCAAGCACAATCCTTTCCTCAAGTTCCTTTCGTACTTTACCGGTGCCATTGCTTTCCTTATCGAGGTGGCTGCCATTCTATCTGGTGTAGTAGAGGATTGGATCAGTTTCGGTATTATCATCGTTCTGTTGATTGTCAATGCCGTTATCGGTTTTGTTGAAGAAGCTCGTGCCGAATCCGCCCTTGACGCGCTTAAGAACACACTGGCCCTTAAGGCCCGTGTCTGGCGTAATGGTGAGCTCGTTGAAATTGATACCGTCGAACTTGTCCCTGGTGATATTGTCATTCTACGTTTGGGTGATATTATTCCTGCCGATTGCCGTCTTCTTGGTATTGGTGCCACTGGTGAAGCTGTTGAAGATGATCTACAAATCGATCAATCTGCTCTTACTGGTGAATCCCTTCCCGTCCACAAGAAAAAGAACGACACCGTCTACTCTTCATCCATCGTTAAGCAAGGTCAAATGTTGGCTGTTGTCACCAAGACCGGTTCCAATACTTTCATCGGCCGTGCTGCTAACTTGATGGCTATCACTACCGAGGCTGGTCATTTCCAAAAGATTGTCAACCAAATTGGTAACTTCTTGGTTGTTGTCACTATTGTCATGGTTGTTGTTCTGTTCTTGTACAAGCTGCTTAAGAAGGGTGACAAGGCTCTTGATGCTCTTCGTGAAGTGGTCGTCTTGACTGTTGCTGCTATTCCTGTCGGTTTACCTACTGTTTTGTCTGTTACCATGGCTGTCGGTGCTAAGCAATTGGCCAAGAAGAAGGTTATTGTTAAGCGCTTAACAGCTGTCGAAGAAATGGCTTCAGTTAAGATTCTATGTTCCGACAAGACCGGTACTCTTACTCTTAACGAGTTGACCTTTGACGATCCATTCCTCTGTGCTGGCTATTCTGCTTCCGATCTTCTTCTCAACGCCTATCTTGCCTCCGAGCCAGGTGCCAACGATCCTATCGAAAAGGCCGTCCGTACTGCTGCTATCGAACAAGTTGACATTCTTAACAACGTTGACAAGACCCACGAAATCCCCGGCTACAAAGTTACCTCCTTCTTGCCTTTCAATCCAGATACTAAACGTACTCAAGCTACCGTGACCAACACCACTACCGGCGAACAATTCCGTGTCTCTAAGGGTGCTCCACAAGTTATTGTCAAGCTTGTTGGTGGCCACGATGCCGCTGTTTTGGCTGTCAATGACTTGGCCCGTCGTGGTCTACGTGCCTTGGGTGTAGCCCGTACCGTTCCTGGCTCTATGGATGAGTGGGAATTGGTTGGTATGATCTCATTGCTCGATCCACCACGTCCCGACTCGGCTGAGACTATTCTCAACTTGGCCAAGATGGGTGTTGAGGTCAAGATGATTACTGGTGATCAGCAGATCATTGGTAAGGAAGTCGCCCAGCGTCTTGGTATGCAGCGTGTCATTCTTGATGCCAACAAGTTGATTGAGCCTGGTGTGTCTGAAGAAGAAATCGTCCGTCGTTGTGAACGCTCTGATGGTTTCGCTCAAGTCATTCCTGAACACAAATACCGTGTTGTTGAATTGTTGCAAGAGAAGGGATACCTTGTCGGTATGACAGGCGACGGTGTCAACGACGCCCCAGCCTTGAAGAAGGCCAACGTCGGTATTGCCGTCCACGGCTGTACTGATGCTGCCCGTTCTGCCGCCGATATTGTATTGCTCGCTCCTGGTCTTTCTACCATCTGTGATGGTGTCACCACTTCCCGTGCTATCTTCCAACGTATGCGTTCTTATGCCCTTTACCGTATTACATCGACCATTCATTTCTTGATCTTCTTCTTTATTATTATCTTGGTAGAAGACTGGAACTTGAGTCCATTGCTGTTGATTATCATCACCATTTTGAACGATGCCGCCACCTTGGTTATTGCCGTCGATAACGCCCAAATCTCTGAACAGCCCGACAAATGGCGTTTGGGTCAATTGATTACGCTTTCCTTCATTCTTGGTCTTTTCTTGACTGCCGCTTCATTTGCTCACTACTACATTGCTCGCCATCTATTGAACGAGCAGCACCCTGGTGATGCCGATCTGGTCAAGGCCAAACTGACCACGGTGATGTACCTGCATATCTCATCGTGCCCTCACTTTGTTATCTTCTCCACGCGTCTATCCGGCTATTTCTGGGAGAACTTCCCATCGTTGACCTTCTTTGTCGCTATTATTGCCACACAAATTCTTGCTATGTTGATGTCCATTTTCGGTATTGGTGAAGAATTGGCCGCCGTTGGTCCAGCCTGGGGCTTCGCCATCATCTTCATCTCGCTCGGCTACTTCATTGTTCTTGACTTTGTCAAGGTCCAAGTCCTCCGCATGTGGTCGTTTGAATTGACTGCCGTCCTCTGGCCATCACCAGCTCGTCGTCGCAAGTTGGCCGACCGCAAGCAGCAAGCCATCGTCGATGCTCGTGTCCGCACTAACATCGAAAAGGTACGCCGTGTCATCACCATGTCGAAGGTCATCATCGCCTTCAAGGCTGCCCAGGCTGAAAAGAAATAATTATTATTATCTATATAATATCATCAGCATGATATCATCATCTCCATTCGTTTACTTGTGATTTTGTTGTTGTTGTTGTTGTTATATAGAGGAACCGAAGGCCGATAGCTAACAAGCTTGCTCCTGCTTATTCGTTTGTCGCTTGTTGTAGACACGCGTACGCGCCTTCTAAACCAAACGTTCCCTTTTTCCTTCTCTTTTAAATTCTCCACAACACCTACACAGTTTTTACATCTTTTTTACTATTAAAGAGTATTATTTTAATCCTCTATCTATATCTTAGATATCGAAGATGGCAGTTGGTGTTTAATGACATTATTATTTTTATTGATGAATATGTTTATAATCGTTTTGTTTTGGTGTCAAATGACTTTTCAGTATATTCGCTATTATACTGAAATGCGTTCTACGATAATGAGTAGTTTTGGGGTCAAATAACTTTTGTTATATTTAATTAATTATTTTAATATACTCGCTATTTACTGATAGCTCGTTCTATAATAATGAGTAGTTTGGTATCAAATGACATCACTATTATAGATTCACATATTAACAACACATCTCACAATCTACGTCACTACATTTCTCTTTCTCTTTCTTTACACTTGACAGCATATATCCATTGCATATATTTGTACACTCCATATATACCATCTAAATAGTATCAGTAGTTATTTGACTACTAGTTAGATACACACACCTTCTACACTATGTACTTGCCTTGCCTTTTGTAATTACCTTCATTGCTTTGATAATTGGTATTGGCAACTTCTTTGACACGGTAAGTGCATTCCTGGCTTGTTTTTATGTTATGTTGCATATATGCTGTGAAATCTCGTTGTATGCTTTGTCTTTACTGTGACTACCACTGCAGATCGCACTGCTGTATTGGCATTGAATAAATATTCAGCGGCTATACTAGCAGTGCTTTCAATATTGCCGCTGTTGTATATGCACGACTGCCAGCACGACGAATGTAACGACTATATGCTGCCAAAGCTACTATATACTTTGGATTGCTATAGCTTGCCACTCTAGATTGTGCTGGCAACAGCATACACAGTGGTCATACTAAAGTGCAATCTACCACTGTTTCCAAAACAATCTGCGGCGGCATTCTATAGTAAAAGCAGAGCATACAACAGATTTGGCAGCATACAGTCACCGTAATCACCATGTACAGCTGCTATACACATACAGCAGCAATAGCAGCATATCGTACTGCTCGTATAGTCGCTGAGCAAGTTTTCAGTGCTGGAACAACAATGCGATCTACTGTTGTTGCTACTGTTGTATATGCATACAGAATAATAAATCTACAATAATGAGTATTTTGATGGCTGGTGTCATCCACCACCCAGCTCCATCTTTAATAAAACGAATGTCTAGTTCAATTATACCAATGTTATTAAATGTAGTCATTTGGCTCACAAACCATACTGAATGTTTAACAAACTTTTTAATAACAATAGCAGAAATTAATTAGTTAATTAAATCAGTGATACTATTGTTTAAATGAATAGTGTGCTTAGTATTGAATGTAGTTGTAGTCTAGTTATGTAACATCAATAAATTCAAACCAAATAAATAATATTACTTTAATCGTAAAGCAAATACTAAGCGTAAAATTAAATAGACAATAGCAATGCTGCCATTAATATAATATCATATTGTGTCAATAAACATTCCATACACTTTGTTAAAATCATTTAGTTCAACATACATAATATCCTTCTTTGCTATTACTGATGCTTCATTTATTTAACCAATACATTCAAAAGCATGCAATAACAGCACCAATCAACACTTGGTGGGGTAAAAAACCAAATGGATACACATTTCTTTCATTTGGAAAACCGTACCAAGCGATAGCACTAACTACAATATACAATACTGCAGTTGATACTTGTGTAAATAAAGGCAATTATCGGTATTGTAGTTGCATGCAGAAACAATGGTGCATGATAAAAATATAGCCCAAATGTATCTGCTGACTGGCACCAATGCTTGAATGACTGTAGAAAATGTTTTAGTATTGCTTAGTAGTAATATAATATCATACATCTAGTCAGCTGCTGTTCATATATGATTCATAGTGTACATGTAGTGTGGTTGTTTGTTGTTTGGATAGTGTTATTTTAAGTGTTATACAAACTAGATAAAAAACAAGTTGAAAAGTTGTTAAAAGCTGTTAATCGAGACAGCAGCTAATAAAGAGACTATGCGTCCACCGGGAGTACTGACAATACTACGACTTGGGCATAAGTACCATTTGCCAGATGCACATAGCTTTTATTAGCCGCCACCAAGATGACGATGCTGTTTATAAATGTTATAATATATTATAGCAATCTAAATGCAGCAATAAACATTACAAAACTACTGGTTCACCCAATTGTAGCTGACGTTTAAAGACAAACATCTATGAATACTACAGTAATTACAACTAAACAGCATATTGTTATATGCTGATGCACTATTAAAGATTGCAATATAACAGCTAGTCTACGCCACGCTACAACTAATCGTAGAATACCATCTATTCCTGCGACACGCCCCGAGGTTGCCCTATTTATTTGGTCCCCAGCGGTGGATTTCAGGTCTCTAGATGATATTGCGACTAACGCTATACTGCAATCATTTAACAGCGCCCACAAGTAAACAGTAGTTGATATATGGCACTCATCACAAATGATCCACATATCACACCAATCTAGTGTGCGATGGCAGTGTTCAGCAAGTTGACTACTGCCACACACCTCCAGCGCGCATTACAAACAAGTGGACACTAACATATAGCCACCCATCACAGGTCACCGCATCAACATGAGGGGGCGTACAGCAATACTGACTTGCTAAACACTGCTACTGCACGCTCTAGCATCCCACATGTCTCCGCACTACACTAGTATACAATCGCCTATCACAGGCAACCATATAATTATTGAGCCAGTACAATACAATAGTCTGCAATATCATATTACACATTCAATACAGTACACAAGTAAGAACACAGTATTTCATGGTCAACCAACAGGGGGACCACACGCCACTGGATGTAGCTACTAGACTTGATGCTCTCCATTAACAAACGGTTTACAGCACATCAACAACTGGAAACAGAAGAAGGCGAGATAATGAGCAAAAGTGTTCCATGCGCGTCCTTATAAACCTGGTCTAAACATCTACCAATTGGAATGGACAATATAGGCAAGAAAGCATGTGGTGGCTGTCTATTGGCGTATTGCACCCGTTGAGCTATTCTAGTACACAGTGCTATCTGTAACACGTCATTCATCCCACTTGACTTGTATTGCCATATATAATTGCTAGAATGGTAAACTGCTCATTTATTAAAGATGTGTAAATAAAATAGTTTATACTATAGATACATTGCTGGTATAGCACTTTGTTAGCTAATTAAAAGCATCAGCTCATATGTTGTGGTGAAACTGATGCGTGTAATTAACGGCCAGTATAAAGAACTGGGGAAATACAGGTAAACGTGATACGATGGTAATTGTATTTATCCTCTTATCAGTATATCAATTACATTCCTGCCTGCCTTTGCTTACATCCGCCTTCCATTCTATGTCAGTCATGTTCTGCGCAAACTGCCACGTCATTTGCAACAATTAGTTCCTTTGAATTGCCTAATGCTATCTAATCAAACGTGCTATTTTATTCACGTCGTGTTACTATACTAGCAGTATCTTTAGATGTTAGCAAATGGCCCACTTTTTCAAAATGCACCCGCCATTTCGCACACAATCAAATTGGTCGATCCACACAATATTTATTACTTTTATTAATTAAACAAAGTGGCTTTTCCTTTAAAAATATGGTATATCACATAATCTGCCGATTGAGTTTCAATATTGTCAAATGGAAATAAAATGCAATATGATTATAATATATTGCAAAAAGTATGCTAGAATTAATTGGCTGAAAAGAAGAATATACGCGTAATCTTATTGACTGCAAGGATCAATATGCAAACCAGAATGATGTAGCCATGTATGTTGGCCAAATAGTCATACAAGTTGTCGATAAACGCGATAGTTTGCTTTACAGCTTACAAACACAGCAATAATATTAGTAACTGAATATGCTACAAGTGCTACGTTAAATATCTGCAAAATAAAACACTATTATTGTACTATTGTCTTGAATGCTCATCATATCTTAATACTGTACGTGTATTTAAACTCATGGAAAGCGTGACGAACATGTTTTACTTTACTTTTTGTTATCATTTTCTTTTAACGTTCATTTTCAATTGAAGTCTACTCGTTTTAACATCTGTATCCAATATTGCTAACACCATGAGTTCTCAAGATAACAATCAAACCTCCACTTTTGCTTCTACATCCGCTGCCCTTACTCCGGCTGCAGTTGCCGCAGAACTGCCACCAAATCTTCTATGTGATGAGGATTTGATGTATTATAATGTTCCTGACTGTTGGAACGATTTGCCGAGAGAAGAACGCGTCGGCATTGTCGCATGGGCTGAAGTCTGTGAAGCAACATCCAGCAGTATGTTAAATAGCATTATAAATATATACAGCTAAATATTATTTAGACATAGTGCTGTTAAAAACTCGACCTTATTACTTTGGAACAGATGAATACCGGTAGCTATTTAAATGTATTTATGAAGTAATAAACTAGCATTATATTTATATCCCACAGCAGATATCGCTTTGCTAAAGAACCAATGCCAAATGGTTATTTCAAATTGTTGGTGGTAAGTACATTATACGCTTTTATAAACTGGCATTAACTATGAATTAATCTAGAAAAATGGCATTGTTACATGTGTAGTAAGCAAGTAATTATTTAACATTTTATTACTAACCAGTAATTTAGAATATTAGATTGTCTAATTTAATAGGTTAGTGTATATAAATAATATTAGTTAAGTTGCTAACACTTGCTTTAGTTAATGGTACTGAATTGCGTGCTCTTGAGTCAAAAAACTTTACCGGAGATTGTATCATTAAAATGCCAGGAAGAGAAAGTAAGTGACAAATTATTTTTATTAACATTTCTAACCTTGCATAACAGTAACAGTTAGCATCCGTGTTATTAAAAGTTTAACACCCGTCCAAGTAGAAGATAGCTTGGAATACGAAGAGGTAAGTCTATAAGCATATTTGAATATTACTGATATACCATTGCTATTAATACTATAGAAAATCAACGCGCGGTTTATGATTACCGATAAGTCTATTGGAAAGTAAGTAATTAAACTAAACTAACTAATTAACTAATCGATTATTTGCAATAGAGGTGCACTCGGCAAAGTTTATTTAGGATTTGACCGCAGCACAGGTCGGCGTGCTGCGGTCAAAATCTCAAAAAAAGAGCGTGGCATCGACGCCTTCAATCACGAAGTCTCCGTATTACGCAGAGTGGGCAACCACTCTAACGTAATAAAATTGCTTGATGACAAAATCACCGCTTTGAACACGTACTTATTTCTTGAGTACGCGGCAGGCGGTGATCTCATCGATTACATCATCTCTAAATCCGCGCTTCCAGAGATGGAAGCGAAACATATCTTCAAACAACTGCTTGAAGGCATCGAGGTAAGTATTATTATAAAAACATTAATCAAGCACTAACACTTTATTAGTATCTTCACAGCAAAGATGTTGTACATTACGGTAAGCACACTGATCTATTAATTAATACAATTACTAACTGTTACTACTGTTGTTACTGCGATCACTACTATTTAGATATCAAGGTAAGTAGTTTATTTAATATTTAACATCATTACTGACAGGTAAGCAGCCCGACAACGTGCTGTTGTTAGATGGACAGGAATGTCCCAGAGTCGTATTTGCAGACTTTGGGATGGCACGCCCCCTCCTCTCCTCGCCCACTGTGACCGCTGCTTATGGCACAGTGTCCTATATGGCACCTGAAGTGCTATTGGGATCTGATGCGCGGGAGAAGATGTTTGCTATTATCAATAGCACACCAGGGGCTGCAAGTCAGCTACCTTCGGCATTGTTGGATGCCAAGGGATACGGAAAGCCCGCCGACATGTGGAGCTTGGGAGCCACACTCCACACAATGTTGCTAGGTAAGTGCAAACAGAAACAACCATATTATACTAAACTATCATATACTATCAATCAGGAAATTGGCCGTATGGATCTACAAATAACCAATCTGTGTATATGAGAACTATACTACAACATTCGCCGACATTTGGTCAGGAAAAAGCCAACGGGCCAAGCAAACAAGGTAAGTTAATATATTTTATTAACAACAACTAATACATTGCAGCCGTTCAATTGATGAAGCGGTTACTAGACCTTGACAGTGGCACACGGTATACAGCCAAGCAGGCACTAGACAGCTCTTGGTTTGATGACGGGAAAGAACAAATAGATGCAGCTATACCGTTTGACGCTACTTCTCCGAGCCAAGAAGAACCAGCGGTGTCAACAACACCAATAACACCAACAGTAACACCAACTACACCGCCTGCACCTGCCGCAGCAATAATACAAGCGCCAGCAAAGAAGAAGCAGCGTCAGTCGGCGCTCAAGCTTCCGCTACGAGTGCAGCCACATCGTCAGGCCCGTCTTGGCAAAAAGTATTATAAATAAACGGTAAGAATTTACTAACAATCATACAAATTATAATATTGACGTGTATTTAGTTGTTCTATATCTTTTACCATTACTTGCATATATATATAAATAAACATTGTTCCATAGTCTATAATGCGATGAGAATTGATATGTTTTGTAATAATGATTTTGGTGTTAAATGACTTTTATTCTTTTAATACATTTACTATTATACTGAATATATGTTTTATAATAATGAGTAGTTTTGGTGGTAAAATGATTTTTATTCTTAATGCATTTATTCATTTACTATCAATCTGTTCTATGATGTACCGACATGTTGGGTAGATTGACTTTTATTATTTACACTTCATTTATTAATCAATTAAACTCGGCTGTTTATAAATATTGACTGGCAGGCTCACATCTCACAATCTACGTCATCACATTTCCTTTCTCTTTCTTCACACTTAACAGCATATATCCATTGCATATACTTGTACACTCCATATATGCTAACTAGATAGTACCAGTACTTGACTGGCTACTAGTCAAGTACAAACACCTTCTACACTATGTCTTTGCCTTGCTCTTTTGTAATTACCTTCATTACTTTGATAATTGGTATTGGCAGCTTCTTTGACACGGTAAGTGCATTCCTGGCTTGTTTTTGTGTTGTTTTGAATATATACTGTGAAGTCTAGTTGTATGCTTTGCTTTGCAATCTCAATAATAGCAACATGCTCTGTTACTGCCGAGACAATATAGGCTACGGTCAGAGCAATATACAGTGGCAATCTATATTAAAGGCAAAGTATACAACGGATTTAGCAGCATATAGTTGCCAAAGTAGTCGCGTACTGCCGTTAGAATGATAGCCGTATTGTGTATGTGCGTAGTTACTTCTCCGTTGATTGTCTTTCTCTTCAATCGCCTGAACAATCTCACTCATCAGTATTTCTTTCTAAGCACCAGTATTTGTACGATACTATGTTGGAGTTTCATTTTGCACTGTTTTCTGGCCCAATACTGTGACTGGCACCAGTGTTTGTTATGGATTATTGTAGAGCATTTGTTTGCAATATATCCTAATAATCTCACTCAAAATATGTCATTTTTAATTTATAAATCAAATATTGCTATATTTATTCAATTAAGCATGCTATCAACAAACATATATAAAATCATACAAATTATTGCGTATTTTAGTGTATATTCCAAAATGTCTTTTGTATACTTATTATTGAATCAATAATCATTCATTAAATTGCTTGGTAATAACACTGACAACCAGCACCACTTTGTTGTTTTGCACGATTAAAACTATCAAATAGTAAACTTTATTTTCTGCTTCAAACTATCTGCATTTTGCTCAACTACTACTCTTGTAACTGTTATGTTGTATAGATTTAAAGATATTGTATTGCTGCTTGTGTTCATGATACTATGCTATGATTCAAATTATAAATATTTTTAAAAGGAATGCCTGCATTTATCATCAATAGTGTTTGTTATGTATATTTTATTATTAAAGTTAATCTTTAAATCGCTTCATATATTTTTATGTTTATCCTGCTCCTTGCTTATACTATGCCGATTTGCTTATGAAATAATGTCGTAGACTTGGCCGACGCGTTGAAGGAACCGATGCATCGTACGACGCACTTCTTTGGCCGGTGCCTGTTCAAGTAGTTGGATTACTTGCTCATAAAGTGTTGGCAAGTTACGGCGGAACTAAACAATACAAATCATTAATAAGCACAATATATGTATACAAGTTAGTAAAGTTCAAATAGATATATGGTACAATTAAATACAGCTCACTACGTTTCTCCTATCTTCTCTATACTAATAGCTGGTTTGATACTTGCCTTATCGTCGGACAATTCGCTAAATGCCGTTAAAATACCTACAACGACCCGGGAAAACGCATCGGTGCGAGGACCAGCCTCAACACCAACCGTTAATAGGCTGTATCGATGCAGCGTATCCATACTAAGTCTAATCGGTATTAATGATTCAAAATGATTTGACAATACATTATATTGTAAGTATGTATATATATATGCGTGTGTGCGTGCTACATCACCACCCCTACTAATACTTACGGGAAAAGTCGTCGTTCTGTTTCGGTCTCTTGCAATACTAAACGCTCACTTGTATCCTTGTACATGACGAGTAACATGTGAATACATCCAGTTAAACAACCAATCTCTTGTTCAAGCAATTGAGGCATCAATGCAACAAATCCTAATAACCATAATAAAATGATTAGATCCGCTATAGATTATAAGTATGTATCATTTCGCTTACCAGGGTGACTTTCCATAAATTGAATGGATTTGTTAAACTTTTGTGCTTGTCGGTAACAACGAGCGACTGCATCTACCAAACTGAATAGGTGGTCAACTTGCACGGCTGCATAGGCCGGACCGTTAAACATATCACGCACTGTTTGAAGTATCGTCAACTGCAGTGTACAGTACATACTACACCGTTGCACATCCGTCAATTCAGAGGCAGGTGGCGGTGCTGGCGGTGCTGTATTCGAATTGTTCTCTGATCGTTTGTTATTATTCTGATTACTAGAAAGTACAGCATAGGGACTTGTCGTCTTTAATAGCCTAACAAATGTCATGCATACTTGACTCCACGTCTCCTCTTCTAAATGATTAACATTGCGTTCAATTAGTTCAAGTAAACAGCTACAACCAGCCTTGGCAATTGTTTCATCATCTAATAAATAGTCATAATTAGTATATATATATATATATACCATTACTGATCCTTAATTATTCTACCTTGAGATACACAGGCACATAACAAGTCAAATAGGCGGTCAAGTAGGGGACGTAGTATTTCAAAGTAAAAAGTAAATAGATTAATAACATTTCTTAATGCCTTAATCAGTGTTGTAGAGAACCAGACGGTCATGTCTTCAGCACTGGCAAATCTCGATCGACGATTGGGTGATTTAATATCGTTAAAGATAGGAAATACAATGCCGTCAAAGATGGATGTCCATAATGTTTGACTAAAACCGGCACCGTGTTTACGAAGAGCATCAAATAAAATATCCAATGCACTATTATAGATTCAATTTAATTCAGTATTATGTCATTATACTAATAGTGCAAGTCTTACCGTGTTCTTACTTCCAAGTCACTACAATCCATAACTACTTCAAATAGACCAAATAGAATAGGAATCCATATACGTTGTTGTCGGTCATCGGTATGAATCTGTGATCGTGAAAAGTTGCCCGAAGCAATAAGCGAGTCGAAACTAGGTGTTTGTTGATCTGTAATACGATCCATGATTTGTCGGAACATTTCAATTGATTGTAGACTGGATTAAGATATTGATTAGTCTTATCAAATTATTTACACTGAATTATTTACCTAATCTTTTGATAACGACCATTACGACAGAATTCAATAAAACAGGAAACAAGATCAGATAAACTACCATTCTCAACAACAGCCGCATAATGCTTTGTAAATATAATCTTGACATTATTAAATGCCATGGTTACAATTGATTCTAATTCATATTATTATTATTATTATTATTTAGTATACTATTTCTAACAAGTAATTACCATCCATATCTTTGGCTGCTTCCACAAATGCATTTAATATTGTTTTCCAACCCGATCGAATATTATTAGATCGCGCTGCAATCATCTGATTAAGACAACGAATAACCTATAATATATATATATTAATACATATTCTATTCTATCCTTATAATAACCACTTACCATATCACGAATGGACGGATCTGTACTATGTGATATAATATGTACAAATGGTTTAAGAAATTCTCGTTGGAATTTGAAATTCGATAATTCTTCCTTTTCCAAAAACTTCATCGACAATTGACGCAAAGAATCAATGGCAAAAATACACGCATTCTGTTGACTATGACTTCCCACCTAAACAAATAGACCATATAATTATTATTGTTATTGTTATTATAAATTTAGTCTATTAATGACGATACTTACTTGTATAAAGTGTTCACCAATAATTGACCAAGTATTTGACCACTCCAAACGAATACGATTCATATTATAGTATGAAATTTCTACTAATTTCTGTAAACTAAATATTCTTGGATGATCAGTATGTGACGATGACTGAATCTCTTCCCAAGATATTTGACTAAGCGCTGCTACAAAGTGTTTAATTGCCGTCTATTCAGTCATATGGTTATCATTAATATAATACTATTTATAATTAACTTACGCCTGATAATTGAGCACTTGTAGTAAATATCCGATCTACCATAATGACTACCTCTTGTGATGATGCCTCTAATGCTGTCTCTTCATCATACATAGGCTATAAACAATAGGGTAGATTAATACGTATTCAACTATTAACGGAAATACGACTACTCTTACCGCGGATTGATTAGATCGAGATGGACGTCGATTCATTGGTGTAGATATAGTTGCATCACCTTTTGCCCTATGAGATAGCTCGGGCACTTTATCTTCATCAACACCACCGGTAGTAATAAGCTGTACCCGTTCCAGTCGACTAACACAATACAGTACATCTTTCCACGATTCATTTAGTGAATTGCCTTCAGCCAGGGCAATTTCAAGTAAGCATTTAATGGCTTTGGCATTTTTAGGCTTCATTTCATTTAGATTACTTAAATGAGTGAATTTAGCCAGGGTTGATATAAAGGCATCTCGTGCCAAATCCATTTCAAATGCCGCCACAATATGAACTGCTAATTGGAAACCTTCAAGACACATGCGTATAATGGTCACATCATTGAGTTTGTAATGGACTGCTAAGTGCGGCAAGGAATGCCATCCACGGTATTTCAAACATGGGTTTAACATGATCGGCATGTGAAGCATTAAAGAAAGTAACACTTTCCTGTATAGTGGTCATTTTACGTTGTCGATTTCGACGCATACTACGAAATACCGCCTATATCCATGGTATCCATTATATTATATTTATATAAATTGTTGTATTAAATACATTACCTCGGTCTTTACCGCCAATTCTTCTGATACCATGGATATGCTTCTCGTTTCTGTCTCTGGCTAAGATGTTCAAAGTCATATCGCTGTTCCACACCACCAGTTGCTTTACGAACAGTTGAATCGTTGGCATCGTTCATCTTAATCTCATTATCTCTAATCTCGTCAAAGATCGCTTCCAAATAATCAATAGATATGTCGGCACCATCATTAATGCCTCGATTATTACGTATAAATTCTTCTTTGGTCATTCGCTTTTTAATTTGTCGATTATGTTGATCGGTGTTAAGCAGTATCACCGAGTAGGCCAGTACATAGGCCGCATCTATTAAAATTACAAATATAATATAACAGCCAATCTATTAGTAATCTATTTAATCGTAATTACCACACACACACTCTCTCTCGCTCTCCTCTTTCTTACCGGCATTGGCAAACTCTCCTAGATTGTACATAACATAACGTTCAGCGAATTTAAGCATAAATCGATCAATTTTCTGTGCTTCTCCAGGAAGACGAAATGATTGTAGAAATATTCTTAATGCTGATACAAAGCTTAAATTACGGAAATCCATCATATCAACAAAAGCATGCATAATAGCAATATTCTCAGTTTCACTATATAGATATAGATATAGATATTAATATTAATATTAATAAAAGACTTTATACTATAACTTACCCTTCACCCAAGTATTCACCAATCATTGTCTTATCAAGTCCATCGGTATTTAGTAAAAAGTGAGCAACATCTTGAGGACTATTACTTGGAATAATACCCGAATCAAGTAATGTTCGAATGCCCTAATATATATACATATATATATATACATATAGATTACTATGATGATAATGAATAATTAGGCTTCTATAAAACTTACCTTTTTAGGCTTCCATGCAAACAATCGAACACCATCTTCAAGTCGTTGCTTTCGCTGTTTCCGATGACTAAAGTGCTCAGGATCATCATTTGTAATGGTCGAAGTAGTATCGGGTCCATTAGATGGCTGTGGAGATTCTTCGGCCACCATAATAGAATCAGTATCACCCGGTCCAGTACGTACCGTATCGATTGAATTACGCGATGAGCGATATTCATTGATAGACCGTTGATCAATAATACTACTTTGATCGGTCGCGGTATGGTTATTGGCACCAGTACTGCCATTACTCGTTATACGTCCATCGCTACTTTTATCACTCCAATTAACGAGTGACCGTAGAATGGATACCAGTGATTCCAGTGCTTTGTATCGAATAGATACTTCGGCAGTGGCAATGTTACCGGCTGATCCCATGGCAGCCGCGGTGGTTGCTAAATGGCCTTGTACTGATGCTGAAGTAAGTGGCATAGCAGCAGAAATAACTGCCGCAGCCGGTGCATTCTGTAGTGTAATATTACTGCTTTCATGAGCCAAAGTACGAGAAGTCGTTGTCTTGGACAACACATTAACCAGTCTATTTATACCTGATTAATATAAATATTATAGCTATACACTATTTACATACCGTTCATAGATATTACCCAATGCTTCACGGTCACAGTCATAATTAAGATAAAGCTCAACGAGCATTTGTGGTGAATCACAAATACGTGTAAGTACACTAAGCAGAGCCAGTCGCTGCTGGAATGGTGAATTCTTCATTTCCAAGATAGGTAGAAATATTTCTGTAAAGAATACTTCAATTTCTTTCTATTTAACATAGTATCGTAGTAATAGTAATTAGTAATATATATATATATATATATATAATGTGTTGTATTACCTTTAAAAACATTCGGAAATTGCATAATACTTGCCAAAATAATTCAAGAGCACATTCAAATACTGCCGGAATAACCGATACCAAATTACGACTTAATGTTAGACATAGATGCTGTTTAATCGTTGTAATAAATGTAGTTGTCGTGGTGGTTGTACTAGATGGATTATTGGCATGGGTGGTAACCACGGCTACAGGGGCTAGAAATACTAGTTGATGTGCGGCCAATACATCCAATACTAAGTGTAAGGCCAGTAATTTAGATCTCATAGATAATGAGCGAAGATCGGTGGCACTATAATGGTTATTAAGGTTAATATTAATTACCACAGTATATAATAACCGGTATAATGAACTAATTACCTATCATTAGGTACTGGTTTCATAGACAGTTTACACAAGGCTCGGAATACTAAATAAGCATCTCTAATTTCTACATCAGTCGATGAAAGTGATGAAGCTACTGAATCAGTAGTCGGTTGAGTACTATGATGCTGATTCTGATTACTAATAATAATTACATTAATGGTAAATATAAATAGAATAGGGCAACTTACGATGCTTCATTCTCTACACTTGTGGTATCATTTAACGTAGATTCACTATTTTTTGTTCATCTTGTTCTGTTGTTGATGTAGTAGGAGCATGCTCATCCCCTTCTTGTCCATTTAACCCTACTGAATTAGTTGTATCTTCAGAGTCATGGCCAGTAATGTGTTTCGGTGCATTGTCCTCTTCATCGGCAGTAATAGTAGGTGTGGCCAATTCACCTTCTTCAACTGAACGACGAAGTTTTGGATCAAGTCGAACTCGTGTAAATATAATATTGACCATTTGCGTTAATGTGCCTTGAGCAATTGTTTGATTGGCCGAATTACTCGATAACAAAAATATGTTATAGGTGGTACGAACAGCCCGTAAAAGTGTCGATTGATGTACAGGACGTTCTGATTGAGACACCGCTGCCAATAATGCCTATAACATTAATTAAGTAATTAATTAACTAATTAATATTATAATTAATTAATTATCAACATTTTAATAGCTACCTTAATAATTTGTAGTGTCACTTTATCATCGGTATTCTCTCCTATAAATGCATCACATACCACCATAACAATATCATCGATAATGGTAGCCTTTAATTTCTCTTCTTCTATAGGTATCGTTGTAGCTGTATCACTACCCGCTGTAGTCTCTGGTGTTTTAGTTTCTTGGTTAGTATCTGTAGTTGATTCAGTTACCACTGTTTCTTCTACCGAGACGCCCTCATCCAATGAAGGTGTATTGACGGTCATATCGGTAACACTCGTTGTGGTTACACTATGATTACGACTACGTAATTGTTCTGTTTGACGTTGTCGTCGACGATCTTGTGCATCAGATCCAATTAATTTGTACGATATTAACTTTTCAATACAATCAATGGAGGCAATTGTCAATGGAATATTGCCGGTTTGACATGCCAATTGTAATGGTGTAAATACCATATAGATATTATTTCTATGGTCATTCATTATTATTAATATGTAAACATTACTAATTACTTACATCAATTGACGTGTTGAATCTTCCATAGCCAATAAATCTATTATTACCATTACCATTATTATTAATTAACTATTAAACACTATAAACAATAACCAACTACTTACCAATAGCTTTCTGTGTTGCATCAACCAATTCTTTACTTCTTTTCGCTTCACGACTAGCGGCAATGATCTTTAATGCTTTATCAAGAAACATTGTACTAGTAGCCACTGTAGGTGATAGTGGTACAGGTACCGATGATGTCGATGATGTAGTCACTGTCTCTTCTTTAAAGCTAGTCACTGTTTCAGTAGCATCATTAAGGGTGTTTATCGTGGCCGATGTTGACTGTCCTTCTATTTCTTGTAATACGGTAGACTCTATAGCTATAGATAATGATGATGCTCCATTCCTTTCATCTTGATCCAATACTTCTGGTTCAATAGACTTTAAAGTAGTTATTGATTCAGCTGCCTCATCAATAGTATCTACTTCAATGGTTTGCGTAATACTATCAACAATCTCATCTGGATCAGATGTATTATTTGGCATATCCACATAATCAGTCTCTTCCAGTATCAACGATGCTTTAGATAACTCTTCATTATCAAGTACCACATCAGTCAAGTCTTCATAGATACTTTCCGCATCTGATAGTGTATTGGATATCATGTTCTGTTCATGAAATGATCCAATCGTGGTGGCTATAGATGGTTCATCCACTGTTAACGCTACAGTGGCTTCTGATTCAATTTCCTCTACTACCACCATGGTTGTTGTGGTAGTAGTAGCAGTGGTAGTAGTAGTAGTCGTGCTTGAAGTACTATGGTGTTCAGTATTGGCTACATTCTTTTCATCATCGCTACTATGGCCATCTTCGTTTAAGATAGCGTTAGTAGTAGCTGGTGGGTCGCTACATTCAACGACCTCCATCGTAGGGGTGGTCGGTCGCGATGAAGCATCAACGTCGGATGTCGCTACCTCATCCACCGGTGGCCTATCACTTTGAGGCTGTGACATACTAATAGAACAGCAACAACCGCGTTATTTTTACAATACCGTCAATTAACTAGTAATTGAGTCTTTTCCGTATACGTCGTCTATTGGAATAGAGCGGCGGTGATATGGTTAGTAGTAGTAGTAGGAGGAGGAGGAGTGGAATGGTGGAACAGTAAAAGGAAGCCAATAATGTGTGAATAGGAGCGGTGTATCAATAAAGAATACGATGATGATGATGATGATGTTGTTGGTACAATAGTTAATTAACCAATCAATAAACATTTTACTTAATTAATTAATTAACCATTGTTATTGTTATTATTAAACATATTATGGTGGTTATGGTTATGGTCTTCTTTTTCCCTGTACAAAGACGTTATTGTTTACTTGATATTACTTCTTTATCGTCATGACTCTATTGGACCGGACACTTGTAGATTTTATGGTAACATTGGGCGCGCAAGCCTTATACTTTGCATTTGGTTGGGTATTTCTCGTGAACAAGTTATTCCACGATTATGCCGTGGCTTCTAGAAAACATACATTAGGCGTGCAAGCCGTCTTTTCATTGACATTCAGTTCAAGTTGTGGTCTATTTCAACTTATTATATTCGAGATTACTGGCTCATTAACTAAAGAGTATGTATTTAATACAGTTAGCAGTATCTATTAATTAAATAGCTTTTATAAATATCAGTTCTCGTTGGCTATTATGGAAGATTAATTTGGCCATTTTACTGGCTCTTGTTATTGGTGCCATTCCATTCTATCAAATATATATTATATTAGGCAATACTGGTGAAGGTATGTATATATATATATATTTGATGATTGATATGTATACTTTTAAGAACCATAATACTAATAATAATAATAATAATAATAATAGGATTTATGAAGCGACATCATCTTGTCTTTACCAGTGTTATATGGTGTATATTATTTACTTTATTCTGGCAATTAGGCGATTATTTTCCAATTGAAAAAGCACTCGATGGTGATCAAAGTAAGTTATAAAAACAAAAGTGCCTAATAAATACATTATATTAATTATATTAATTATATAGGCTGGTTATCAATGACCCCATTGATGAGTCGTATCGGTGTATTAGGTGTTACTATTATGGCAATTCTTTCAGGATTTGGTGCTGTAAATAGTCCTTACACAACATTATTTGTATTTCTACGGTATGCATTAATAGGGTATTTATTAGTGGTGATGTATTCAATTTTGATTAGTAAGATAGATATGGCCGATGTACAAGCAACAGAACGTAAACTCGGTCAACTTGTGGATACATTAATTGGTAAACGTAAACGGATTGTTACGGCTCAACTACGACAAAAAGGCACAGAAACGGTAAGTGGATAACATCGTTCTATACACTAATATAATATATATAATATATAATATGTATGTAAATAATTGATCCTTATAGGCTACTGGTGCCACTGGACTTATGCGTCGTATGTTTAATGTAGCAAGTCAATTTGGCAGTGGAGAAAGTAATTGTATAGTTTATATTGCCCATAGTAGTTATACTTATAAATAATTACGTTGTATTAGATGTAGGCGCATTAAAGGAAGAAATAAAACACACAGAAGTATTTTCACAAAACTTATTCTTGGAATTGGAAGAACTATATACTGAAATGGTAATAGTAATGAATAGTGTATACTGATTATAATTATAACATAACATGATATAATATGAATAGGACCGTATTGCCTATGCTCATACATGGAAGGGACAATATTATAATGTACTAGGCTATATATTCAGTGGTTATTGTATCTATAAAGTATTTATGGCAAGTATTTCCATCATATATGTATTATTTACTTATTTAATGTTATATTATATATAGGCTACTATCAATATTGTATTTAATCGTATTGGTAAAACAGATCCCATTACTTATAGTCTTGCTCTACTCGGTCCTTATATCGATGTAGAGATTGATGTACAAGCATGGTCACAGCAATTAAGCTTTGTATTTGTAGGCATTATGATTTTATGTTCAATTCGAGGTCTACTTATCCAGTTAACCAAGGTAATTGCCGTATAGTATATTGATAACAATAGCAATACTAACTGTATTTAACATTTAGTTCTTTCGAGCTTCAGTTAGTAATGTATCACCAGAAAGTATGGTTTTATTTCTAGCTCAGCTTATGGGCATGTACTTTCTCAGTTCCGTATTACTTATGCGAATGAGTCTACCTGATGAATATCGGTAAGTGGATCATCTAGTTGATGTTACACCATTCTAATAATAATCATGCTGGCTATAGAGAGATTATATCAGGTGTGTTATCTACAATTGAATTCAACTTTTATCATCGCTGGTTTGATGTTATCTTTCTGGTCAGCGCTATTTTCAGTGGCATTGCTTTGTTCTTTATGCATCAACATTTTACAAATGCTCAATCTGGTGCTGCCATCAACACATTTAATGACTATAGTGAGCATACACTGCAAGGGGCGTATCATGAGACTATTGACAAGAAACGTTATTAAACAATGCTTATTATTCAATGTGGCACGCACCTACAATACATGCATGCTATCATATAATACAAATAAAAGTATAGTAATAGTAATAGTGGTAATGAAAAGGAGTGCAAAGTGCCATTAATTAAGCGTACCACGGCATTGTGGCGATCCACATAGACATGGAATCTTATCAATTTCAATAGGAAACTTGTAATCATACGTAATTTCCTCTCCTTCTTCAATATCCTGTTTGGCATAAATAACAATCTTCTTTTCACCGTCCACCGTAATGATACGAGCAATACAGTTGGGCTACCATCATTACAATTAGTTATTGGTAAATACATTATATAATTACTTACTGAACAGCAATGATTAATGAATCGAGCTACATTTCCCTTCTTTGTAGCATCAATGACCGTATCATCATCAATACGGAATAGATAACTACTGCCAATACCGCTCTTTTCATACATCTTCTCTCGATGATCTGCTACCTTTTGTCGTATAACTTCTCCAATATATTCAATTACCATTTCTTTGCCTCAATACGCTCCATGGCAAATAGACCCCAGGCATGAATAGAGGAACGAGCAAAACGAAGCTGCTTTTTACGTACACGTAATTGATTGAATTTAAAGATATCGGAATCACCTGTTGGTTGTACCATAGATTGGGCTGCTGTCGTGGTTGCAGTTATGGCTTCTGGTGTAGCTGCTGCAGTCTTTGTGGCCGATGTCGTCGTTGATACAGAAGTGATTGACGACATTTGGGCTGATTGTGCACCTCGACGGTGTGCATCAATACCGACCATCCACTGACGATGATTGGCCCGGTTTAGACGTGAAGTAAGTCGAGCCATGGCGCCCGTAAGAGCTATACGGCGTAGATCTGGCAATTGTTGATGACGTGTTGTTTTTGCTTTACGGGCTGCTATTAGATCTAGTATACGTGTACGTGCACATGTATCGTCAATAGCTGTTGTGGCTGCTATCGATGCTGGTTCAAGTAGCTTCTCATTTAACTTATCGCGATCATCAAAAAATTCTATTACCGCTGCTTCACCCCGTTCAGCCACTAAGCGATCAGCTGCTGTGGCAAATCGTTTATCTTCAACGCGTATATCTTCTGTTGATGTGGCGACAATAGAATTGGTCGACCGTTTGCGATTTGTCTTCGCCACTGCCCGTGCTGTAGCTGGCATAGCTTTGCTTTTGTTTCCAATTCAGCGCCAGCCTTTGACTTGGCTGAAGATGGCAATTGATCTTCAACATCAATATCCATTTCATCTTGCGATAATTCAGCCTGGCCAGTTTATCGGAATCTTTCATATCATTTTCATCGTCATTATCACTGCTATGATCGTTGAGTTTACCATCTTCATCTTCTGATTCACTACTGCTTGTAAATACTACATAATGTCGCCGTTCTGCATCAATCGACGATGCACGTTCACCGTCACGTACTAGTGAAGCACGTCGATGTTTAGCAATGGATGGTGAATGGCGACGTTGTTTAGTCGGCCGTCCCTCCATAAACGAATCCCATTCCTCATCTTGATCTGATTCAATTCAGAGTCGTAATTACGTAGACCATGTCGATCGGTATCCACAGCACTTTCTCGTCGGGATCGACTTCGCTTACTACTACGATCAGGGTGACGATGATGCTGTCCATCAGGTGAAGAGGGTGTTGAAGAGAATGACGGTGAAGCAGGTCGATATCCATAATTGAACTGTCTCTGTAATGTCGCCAATTA